>JANIPN010000218.1:21840506-21853680 GCA_027478595.1 Erythroxylum anguifugum
ACCCTACAAGGCAAGATGATCAAGTTTCATGTTTTACGGTTCAAGAGTTGGACTCCGGTAACGGGATCCAACAGCTAGACTTCTATTACATCCTTACATGAATGGCTTGTTGTTGTTGTCTCTTCTTTCATGAATACACAAAAGGAAGAAGTTTTCATGATAATTTGGAGTTTATGGGCTCATCGAAATGAGGTTGTGTGGCAGCAGAGGCTTCATCATAAACATTTTATTATCAGTCGAGCAAGAGCAACTCTTTTTGAATGGAAAGCAGCGAAGTTGAAGGGTAATCTATCAATAAGACAAAACCAAAACCTTCAAGCTAGTTGGGTAGCTCCAGCTCCAATTCATTTTAAATGCAATGTTGACGTTGCCCTGTTGGCAAATAGTCTTTATGGACTTGACATGATAATTTGTAACTCTCAAGGGCAGAACTATGCTGGAAAATTAATGATTTTATCGAGATAGAGAGACCCACAAGTCAGAAAAGCTCTTTGCTTTCGGGAAGCTTTGAGTTGGATCAAAACATTATCTTTCTTCCCAATATGTGTGAAAACTGATTGTCAGATAGTTTTTCAGTTTTTGACATCTACACATATATTTTCTTCTTATTTTTCAATGATTATTTAAGATTGTAAAGCTCTACTTAATGAGTATCAATTTATTTCTTCTGCTTTTATTAAAAAACCAACGAGTCAAGTTGCTTATAAGATAATTAGGGTAGTTAATTCTATGCCTAGTTTTGAACGGGAATTTATGCCCTCTTTTTTTTTCTATACGATGTTTTATCCACTTATATCAATAATATGTGCTGAGTACGTAGATAACGTTTCTAAAAAAAAAAAAGAAACCAAAGCATGTTGGTTTCGTCACTAACTGATTTCAACGAAAAACAATTAAATATGGACCTTCCTTACATCCATAATCAAATTTCACGTCTTGCTGACCACAACCGTAAACCCAGTTTGTTAATTTATGGTTAAAACACGTGAATCTATAGTCTTAGTTACACGACCTTGAAACGTACGGAGCATGTTTAGACACTTTTCAGCAGACCGACGGACATTTTTCTAATCTATTTTTAATAATTCATTTAGGTTATATTAATGCAATAAAATTCCATTTTTGCCTCGTACTCTCTCTCTCTCTCTCCTTCTCCAGATCTATGGGTGTGTGAACATCTCTTTGTACACAAGTACGACACTTCGTCATCACCTCCGTCACATTCTCCAGATTCAGCCTCAATTCCATCTTCCGATACCTGCTTCTGTCGCCTTCCCATCTTGTTCATATGCACATTGATGAAATCGGTTGCTTCTCTCTCTCTGTCTCCCTCTTTTTGTCTCCGTAAATCTATGCGCTATGCTGCCAATCTCATCTTCCTTTTGTCTACGACATTGCTTTTTTTCC
This sequence comes from Erythroxylum anguifugum, assembly GCA_027478595.1. Lineage (NCBI taxonomy): Eukaryota > Viridiplantae > Streptophyta > Magnoliopsida > Malpighiales > Erythroxylaceae > Erythroxylum > Erythroxylum anguifugum. Next base: position 21,841,914 of record JANIPN010000218.1, read on the forward strand.
TCATCGTGTTAGATCTGCCACGTTTGACTTGCTTGATTCTTTGGTGGTTTGCTTTTCAGATTCTGGTAATATTGATCTCGTAGGAGGAACTTCGTTTCTTTGTTTCTGTAATTTTTTATGAGAAATCTGTTTGCAATGAAATGGGGATATGAGAGGATCTTGCTTCGGTTTCGGATATAGATTCTGGTTTGATTTTGTATTCCTGATAGGGTTTATCTTGAAATTAAGCGTACAATCTCTGTGCGGGAATTTGATTGGCTGTTATTTTCTCTGTTTTCATGTAACCTACGTCTCGTCAATAGCCGTAAGTTGGCTACTGTTTGTCTAATTTGTGAACATTGGTATGGTAATACGGCGTTGATCTTTTCTTATCGGTAATGTGCTTGCAGTTCTTTTGGTCGGCGATCGATGGTTAGAGTATTCGGGAATAACTTGCCTGGTAAGTTCGCCAAAGTTGGCTATTTTTTCGCGTGGAAAGAGTCCAAGAGCCTGTAATGTATATGGTGATGTGTATCATTTTTATAATCCTTAAGATTAATGTTAGCAATTAATTTTGCTATATGCTGGAACTCATGCCGATTAAGTTGATGGTCGAGTCAATGACTCGTTTGACTAGTTTGTTTTGATTTAACCTTTAAAAAAAAATCATGTGGTTTTTACTTAATAGAATAAAAGAATTACTTCGTAGCATAATATTCTAACTTATAATGGGACGAAGCAATTTTTACGTATAATGATAAGATATAAAACTTATTTCTAAAGTGGGCCCTTGTTTTGGGTTAAATTAGACACAATTTTTACTAATTTGAAACTTATGTGAGTAGACATGAGCGCCATGATAAAGGTTTTTTAATAAGATAAGTTATTTTATTCCCCAGGACAAAGTTTTCTGGATCCATCCTGTTTGCTTGCTTTTGAATGTTGAAACATTAGTGTATTATTTTCATCAGGCTGTATGATCATATCATTAGTTGACTTTTCACCAAGTTTCTGTGCATATGGGAGTGGATTCATTTGTTGAGATACTGCATTGTGTTTTATTGAACCAATCCAAGTAATGCATGATCTTTTGTAAGCAGTATTTTTTATCATCTTCCTTCTTAGTGAACTTCTCATATTGTCATGCAAACTTATCACCGACTGTCCTTTTTAATTTCATAGCAACCAAAATGAAAGGAGGCTTGTACAGATTCAGGGTCACAAAGTTCTCCCTGTTTTTCACTGTTCTTATGTGCACAACCATTCTTTTATGGGCATGGGAAAGGGCACCGCATCTTACTGCCTTGCTTCCGCCAAAAGTTGTATTGCAGTTGTCTAAAGGTAAATTTCTAGCATACGTTACCTTTGACCTATGGTTGGAGCCCTTATGCACAGTTCTCATAACTGTGTGAAATATTGATGTTTAGTGTATTAACGAGTGAGCTTCATACTGTTGCTGTACATGAGACCTTCCATTATTGGAATATTAACCTTCTTGAAGAAATGTGCCCAAAAATGATGTTTCTAGAGATAAATCTCTTGACACCATGTTAGCCTCTTCAGGCTAATTGCAATGCTCCTTTAATCTATTTGAAATCCATGATTTGATTTTAATTGTTCAATTCATATTTTGGTACTTTGTCCTTCTACAATTTGATGCATACACACAAATAAATACTCCTATTGTGAGCTCAATATCAACAGACTCTAATCTACCTGTGAGCAAAGTTGTAGATATGTTAAAAGGTCCATTCCAAAAGGAGGGTGAGGTTTTACTTTCGATTTGCAATTTTTTTGATAGAACCTTATGGCAATTTCTCATATAGACGTAATGTATGTCATATTAACTACAAATCCTATTAAGTCATTGTTTTTCAATTGTAGGGAGAAAATTTTTAGTATGTTTAAGGATGGTTCTTTGTTATGATTACATTTCTCTAATTAAATGATGCAAAAGAACTTAAAGAGTTTATAAAAGAAATAAATGTGAGAGAATCAGTTATCCACAAGTTTAGTTTGTTAGAATGAAAAGTGAGAATTAAAATGACAACAAAGAAAACAAGGGCTGAAATTTTCTTTAGTATTGTCCTGGTTGTCTAGGACTTCAATTTATTTAAGAATAAAGACTCTGTATTAGAGTAGGATTCAAATCTATTTTAGATATTTTAGTTAGGAGTCACCTTTACTTCTAGAATAAGGGTTCCAAAAACTTTTCTGTATAACCTGAATTATTTTTATGAATTTGAATTTTTAACTACAAAGTGTGATGCTTTCTTTTAAGAGTGATTCTTAGACTCTAATAGTGCTTCCTAGTTTCCTTCCTTCTTATTCATTATTCGTTTACCTCAGTAAACTAATCCGGAATCTCCAGCAGCCAAAACCCTAAAATTCTAGCCTAAATTTCAACAACTATTCTATAGTTCCAGCTATTCTAACCCTGAAATTCCAACAACCTTACCTGAAATTCCAAACCTAAAGCCACATTATAAGCTTTGCTGATTCTAGCTACTAGTTTGATATCTCTTCTGCTTGTCCTACATTAAGATCACCAAGTACGCAAGAGTTAGTTGAATTTTCTCTTTTTAATGTCAGAAACAGAAGTGAGAAATGAACAAGTGTTGGAAGTTGAAAATCACGATACTAGTGGAGAAAGGTCCACAAATCTGACAGAAAGAGAAGGAAAGCTGAACCTAAACGACAAAGAAGATAATGCAAAAGGAGAAACACAAACCATGGGTGCAAATTTGACAGGCACAGAAGGAAAGTTGAACCCAAATGATAGGGAAGATAATGCAAAAGTAGAAACACAGACCACGGATATGATGTTGCAACTAAATTCCAAAAGTGCAAACTCTTCATTTGGGGAAAAAGATGATGAGGATTTCAAGGGAATTGCACAGAAGCAAGGTAAGTTATGCTTGCTTTATTGAATTTATTGTTATACTTCATTTCTTTATGTATCAGTTGCTTTTTTCTTCCTTCATTTTGGGGAAATTTAAAAAAGTACATCTCCAACAAGAATGGCTTGTTTATTCCCAAGAACACTATTGGGTTTATGATATGAAAGTTGTATATTATATATATGCCCAGTTTCCTGTCTTTGACCAATGTGTAATTAATGGCCTTCTAAACCGATATTGGATCTCTTAAATTCTGTATGTAATTGATCCTTTTGTAAAAGTTATTGCCTTCAGTACAATGAAATGATAAAATCATTCAATTGCTGTGTTATAGCAGAATCTCATGAGAAGCACGGGAAATACTAACTGCATAGTATGAAATTTCAACATTGTGACTTTGATCGTTTAGGTGAATTGATCAGTTGTGCTTCTTTCTCATGTTCCCCATATTATGTCGACCTCTTACATCTAATTGACTCTTTTCAGATCTCAAAGATGCTTATATACTTGTTGTACAATGCAGTTCTATTGCTCATGTTGGTTACACTGTGAAATATTTGATGTTAACCAATTAGTGATCCTTGTGTTATCTGATCCTTGCTCCAGCCTGCAATTATGCAAAAGGAAAATGGATTGTAGATGATACCCTGCCCTTGTACTCTGGATTTGACTGCAAAGAATGGCTGTCTAGTATGTGGTCCTGCCGCCTGACACAACGCAAGGATTTTGCTTTTGAAAAGCTACGTTGGCAACCTAAAAACTGTGAAATGGAGTCATTTGAAGGGTCTAAGTTCCTAGGAAGGTAGGGCAGCACTTTGTTGTTGGATGTCTTCAATCCTTGGCTCAATGTTGTTTTTATAGGTTATCGCTGCTGAACAATTTCATCCAACCGTCTCACTGAAACTCTTTCTTCTTTTCTTTTATGAAATTTTCTTGGGATGTTTTGCTTTTCTAAGTGCTTGCGTATGGATTTTTTACTTCACCTGTAAGCAGTTGAACTGGGAAAACTTAGAGGCATTATCCAAAACTAATATTCTCAATCAAATCCTCAACTATTTGTATTGGTTGTTGGGTTTGATTGATTGTAGACATTATTGTTCCTAAAAAACTCTCTTGATTGTGCTTTTTGTGGTTGGACAACATGCTGTGTTATTTGCTTTTTGCAGGGTTTATGAGTTGCATGCATCTTAGGACAGCCTTGGACATGTTCTGACCTCTGCCTTGTTGTTCTGTAAACTACCCGCACTTTCTCTTAATAAGGAACTCCGACACATCTGCGGTCACCTGTCTAAAAAGCCCCCCAATTGTTGCATGCATGAGCATATAAGTGTGGAGTTGAATAGTTGTCCAGTTTTGATTGATTTCAAGGGCTATTGTGTGATCTTATCTGATTTTTATCTAATGAACTGGTTAATACCAGGTTGCAAGATAAAACTCTAGCTTTTGTTGGCGACTCATTAGGCCGACAGCAATTCCAATCTATGATGTGCATGATTACGGCTGGTAAGCAGAGGCATGATGTTATTGATGTGGGGCATGAATATGGACTTATCAAACCTCGGGGCAGCGCTCGTCCTGATGGCTGGGCGTTCCGGTTTCAAAGCACCAATACTACTGTCCTCTATTATTGGTCGGCTTGCCTCTGTGACCTGGAACCAATTAATAAAACAAATCCAGCCACAGATTATGCTATGCATCTTGATCGGCCTCCAGCATTTTTGCGCCAATATCTTCATAAGCTTGATGTTCTAGTTCTCAATACAGGGCATCACTGGAACAGAGGCAAGCTTAAGGCTAATCGATGGGTGATGTATGTGGGGGGTATGCCGAACACGAACCGAAAGCTATCGCCAATTGGAGATGCCAAAAATTTCACAATCCACAGCATTGTCAAGTGGGTGCATGAGCAGCTTCCAAAGCATCCACATTTGAAAGCCTTCTATCGAAGCATCTCTCCTAGGCATTTTTTCAACGGTGAATGGAACACAGGGGGTAGCTGTGACAATACAACCCCAATGTCTGTAGGGAGGGAGGTATTACAAGACGATTCTAGTGATTATAGTGCAGGCCATGCAGTGAAGGGAACAGGGGTTAAGCTTTTGGACATAACAGCTCTGTCACAGTTGAGGGACGAGGGTCACATGTCAAGGTTCAGCATTACAGCTGCTCCAGGTGTTCAAGATTGCTTGCACTGGTGTCTGCCTGGTGTTCCTGATACATGGAATCAGATTCTTGCTGCACAGATTGGTGATATGTCACAAGTAGGGGATCAATAACTCTTGATGGCCTATAATATGGTATCGCTGGTAACTTGGGTTAGAAGCCTCATAGAGTTGTCCTGATGATCCTGGTTACCTCATTTACGAGGCTTCACGTCCTATGCTGAACTTGCCAAGAATGCCGTACTACCATGGTTGATTGAGTAGAACTTATCGTTATAGAGTGACGGCATAAATTACTAAGGTTTCACACTTGCTGCTTTAGTTTGACGAGTTTTCTGGTCAGCTGTCAAGAGAGGAGTATATACACTTTTCTTTTTCCAGCTTTTACGGATTAGGAGAATTAGATACACATTTACGGGGCTCCTGCTACTTCTATCTTGGTTCAGCATTGTAGAGTTAGAGCATGAAAAAGAGGAGCAGAAGTCGGAGAGGATATTTTCCTGTGAATAATTGTACAATACGCCCAATAAACTGCTGGCGCTACATTTAATGTACGTGTGGTCTGCTATCATCTTTTCGGTGAGTTTGGTTGGACATTATGTTAGTTGAATTAAGCCGTGATTGATTCGCTGGAAAGTCGATTACTTTCTAAGAGTTATATTTAAAATTTTGTTCGTGTGGTAATCAAAATTATGGTTGAGGATGAAATCCATATTTAACATGTTTTATTGGTAGTTTATTTACATAATATTTAACATGTTTTATTGGATATTTAACATGTTTTATTGGTAGTTTATTTGAATTTCACACCAAAAAATTTGTTACCTCATCTAAACATACCTTCCTTTTTAAAAATTGAAAATTAGTGCTTCACATGTTGCACTAGTTTCATGGTCATCCTCTAACAACATCAATCCTATTATTTTATCCATCCATATTTCTATTTCCCATTTGCCTATGAATACTAACTCCACATCAGCCAAACTACCTTAACCCGACACTCCTTCATCAAATACACAAACATCAACTTCATCATATGAATTGAGCACACCCAAATCTAGCCCAAAACCATCCACCTTGTTGAATACTATACTACCAATACTCCCCAATCATCCCACAATACAACTTGTTTAGCCCATGACTCATCTCCTCAACTTCCTACACATCATGTTACAATTCCTAGACTTTCCTTAGTAATCGACTTATCAACTATAATGCGAAGTGCCTAACAACCATAAAAGGTCACCATATGATGACTAGTTTACAAACAAGCCATTTGAAATCATGTATCTTTTATGTCTGCACCAAACGAGAAAAACTTAATTGTTATAAATCAAATATCTTAATATATTCATTAGCCATTGGAGTGATATTGGATGTAAGTCAAACAAATCCTAAAGTATTTCAAAACGACCATATATCATAGGTTGTTTCTTTGAACAACAACTAATTTTTATGTTATCAACTACCGTGATGCAAGTTAGGTTAGTGATAAGGATCAACAACAGGCCTATCAACATAAGTAGAGTATGAAATCATTACAATAGCAGTATATGAAGTTTAACGGGTCCATCTTTTCTCAAAGGGATAAGTATAGTTCCATTGTCAAGACCTATTATTTGTTATGATAATTTTTCAATCACACATCTTACAAATATACCCATTTTTCATTCCCACTCAAAGCATCTTAAGATTGATTTTCATCACATTCATAAAAAGATGTATAAGCGAGAAATTCATATGCGATATCTTTCAATCAATGATCAAATTGTTGACATCTTAACAAGTCCTATATCAAAGCACATGAGATGCAATTTGATAGTTTTTGATAAACCTACTCAACTTAAGATAAAGTTATTCCATAGATTTGTTAAGTTTGTTATAATAGAGTTAATCCTTAAGTTTGTTAGCTTGTTATATTTTATATCCTTGTCATGTTTAGTCTAAACTTAATTTGTTGTAATCATATTTCTACACAAAATTATTATACATATATATAAGAATTTTAATATATATATATAGTTAATATTAATGAAAATCTAAGACAAAAATTTCATTGATTCTTTAGCCTTGTATTTAGGAGAAGCTTTTAGCGATGAAAGAAAAAGGAAAGGCCAATATGGGTATGTATCAAACCATTGTAACCATTATATGAACATTTGATTTGATAAGTACAAGGAACATTGAACATTCTATGAACATTTGATCTGATAGAATATAACATACATTTATAAACTAAAAATAAAGTAATAAATTGATAATTATAAAATGTATTCACAATTTAATAATCATAAATTTAAGTAACTAAATTTTATTTTATTTTATCATTATAATCAATTGAATTAAATTATTAAACTCAAATATTTATTATATTGTGATTCAAACTCAAAATTCTAAATTTAATTTAATTTAAAAAAGAATATATCACAATGTAGTCATATTTAAGAAAAATAATATACATATTTGTAATTCTAATAAATTGTTAATTTAAAGTATTATCTTATTAATTTATTAAATTTATTGATTTAGTACATTAACTCAAGCTCAATAAATTATTATATAATAGTTATTGGTAACTTATAAAGGTTTCAAGAATTTAAAAAAAGTTTTTAAATTTTATTTTTTCTTTATGAAAAAAGATATAGTCTTTTCTTGTAGTTTAATAAATCTTAAAAAATTATCTAATTTTAAAATTCTCATGACATTTTTTAGAAAACCTATCTTCTAAAACTTTGGTTAAAAAATAATGACGCAATATGACGTTAGACGTAGATTCATTAAATATTATTTTTATGACGACTCAACCAAGCTTTTAAACTAGACCCAAACTAATTAAATTCAACTAAAATTAATAAATTATTATAATTATCTTAAATTATTAATTTAATTTAAATTTAATTGATTGAAGTTGAATTTAAAAGATGGGTTGAATTATGGTAATATTGAAAGTTAATTATTTCACATCTAATATTCACATTATATATATTTTATTATTATTCTAAATCAAAATAGAAATAAAAGGCCAAAAAAGATACGTTTTTTTATATAGTTTTAAAAATTTTAAAAAGATACACATCTTTTTTATAGTTTTAAATTTTCTACAATATACACTCCGCAGTCCGTTCCGTTTAAAGTGGGAAACCAGAGAATCCATGGTAGCTGTCATCGTAGCCCATCAGATCAAATGCCTTCCACTTCAGAGCCAGAGGCTACTTTCCATTTTGAGGTAGTCCTGTCTTTCCAATAATAGAACAGACCAAGACCTTAAAAGGCCAAAACCAAGACTAATGACTGATATGTCGCTGGCTCCTCAAAATAGGTATCATAAAAGTCTCTACACGGTTCATTTCAATATAAATAATATACATTTCCTAGTGAAGAGAACTCCTTCGGCTTGCATCTCAATGAGATTGTTAAGAGAACTCCTAGCCCTAGGCATGATCTCAGCCGGACCGCACCCCTGCAGTTTTATTTCTACAGTACTTTCAACTAAAGAAGCTATTCTTCTCTTCATTTTTTCTTAATCGGAAAGTCAAGATCTTCAAATCCTATAAAAGGGTATTTCATTCTTTACCAGCGAAATTGGACAGAAATCTCTTTGTAATTAGAATTTCTGCAGTAACTATACTTGGAATATGAACATACCATTTCGTCTTATTAACTAGCTAGACTCCAATATGTGACCTTCCTCAAGTTCAACAAAACAAGGACGGACTATAGTAAAGAAGCATTCAGTTAAACCAAAAATGCAATGGTCATACTAAAAACAGTATAGAAAAGGAAGTCAGATTAAAATATAATCCGAGTGCTATGAAGTCAATCGTGATCGAGATGCTTTAAGGTGAAGTATTTGTATGACAATCACATCTGGTGATTATAGAAAGCACTGTCTGTCTTAATATTTTTCTCATTCGCTGTGCGTAGAGAATTACTACATGTACAGAAGTTGCTAAGATATGTATCGATCTTGCATCAACGTAAGAATGTTAAGGAGTGAGGATGACTATATATTGACTGGGGCATAGGTTTTGAGTGACTTGAAAATTATAGTTCAACCTGTACAGTACAGTACTGCTAAATAATGGATGGCTGGGGTTGAATAACATCGAACATCATGCTGTTTTAATTAAAAACGATACTAAAAGGCAAGTCAAAAGAGTATCCCTCGAGCGAAAGAGCCAGTATGCTAATAGTCTGGTCTCTTTAGCAGTTTTATTCAGTTCAGATTTACATATTTCTCAGGAGTCTCCAACGATTATCATGAACCATATAATTAAAATAAACAAGAAACTTTATACCGCATATCACTACGATAATTAGGGTGTTTGTTTTTTAGTCTGTCTTATTTTCTTTCTTTTGTAACCCCAGAAAAAAGAAAAAGTTGATAACATCCAATCCCTGCTTTGATAAGTTTGTCAATTATTCAACTTTCACAATTAAAAAAAAAAAAGAGTATCCCTCGGAAATTGGAGCTGCAGTCAGTAACCAGCTGGTGATTGCTTAAAGTGGGCAAAAAGATGATGGATGGGAACTAAAGTAGTATACAGACAGGACATTTGATCAAATTAAAAGTACTATACTGTGCAATTCAAAGATAATTTAATAAAAACGTCTTATAAATACAATACGTAAACTCTTCAAAAAAAGAAGACGCCATTTGTGTTCTTCGGCTGTTTGCCCTTTTTGTAGCAATGACTTAGAAGATGGTTTTCATGTTTTGCGAAAGTGTCTCTTAGCAAGTCTAAGTCTGGTGTTTAATTTTGCCTCATGCTTATTATCGAGATTTTATGAGCTGTAATGATCTTCGTTCTTGGTTCAAATTCAATTTAAATCTGCTGGATCTTGTCGTTCATGAAGTTAGCTGGCCTGAGTTGTTTGTGTCTTGCTGTTGGATTCTTTGAAAGAGCCGAAATGACTTTGTCTTCAAGAATAAACACAAATTTGTAATGTCGATAATTAATGAAGCTATCTTTTATGGGTCTTCTTGTTCCAACATCCTGGGCACTTGTGATTCTACTTTCATCCAGGAAGGGCATAATCAGGTTTCTTGGCCTTGTCCTCCTAGTCACTTCATTAAATTAAATTCTGATGCTTCGATTTTGTCTTCTAATTCGGCAGCAGCTTGTGGGGGAGTTTTTAGAGATCATTTAGGTAGGTGGTGCGGGAGATATGTTACTAATATTGGCCTTTGCTCCATTTTGATGGCTGAAATTTGGGGAGTTTTTTATAGTCTTTGACAGGCTAAAGAGTTAGGGTTCTCTAACCCTATTGTGGAGTGTGATAATAAGGTGGCGGTGGATATGATCGTTGGAAATTGTGTTGTCAATTCTTGCTACGCCTCCTTAATTAAGATGATCCGTTCTACTGCTAGGGAGTTTGCAGCTCTCTCTTTTGCTCACATTCATAGAGAAGCTAATTTTGCGGCAGACTTCTTATCTCATTTGGCTCATGCTCATGCTCCTGGCGTTTATTCTCTTCCGAGTATTCCTTCTGGAATAAATTCTTAGCTTCATCATGATTTAGTTGGTGTTATGTATTTGGGCTAGTTTATTTTGTTAACGAGCTTAGCTCACCATTTTGTTACAACCAAAAAAAAAAAACCTTCAAAGTGAACCTGCTGTTCATACTACAGAACAATGGTAAAACGACAGGCCCTGACAAAACCTTAGAGACACGTGTTGGTCGGATGCACCCCCTAAAAGTACGAGTCCAACATCCAAGTCAATCCAAATCCTGACTTGTCATGGCTTTGGACCTTCGACAACTTCACGTGCTATGCTTCTATTCCATTTATGGAACACAACCCCTTTGCTTCTCAAGTAACGCCACAATTTCAAGTACCAATATCTAATCATTGCATTGATAGAGTAAAATATGTAATAATTAATAACCATGCAATATGTAACTAAAATTCTTAAAATTAGAGTACCTGTCCATTTTTTAACTTTAAATAACATATTCAGCAACTCCACAACTTTGGAATGGGATAGGATCTTTCATTCAGAAAATGTTGGCCATACAAATCCCAGGATGGATGATTATAGCAATCGTTTCATAAACACCGGTATCTACCATGAAGTTGATAGTATGTAAAAAAACTGCCTATGAATACGTAGGAGACTACAAAAGACAATATACTAGTTTCTACCTCCTGAACACTCCACTAAAACTATATTGAGAGTTGTCATTTCCTATATATGGATTCTCAAAGATCTGATCTACTATACTTCAAAGTTCAAACTGAAACATAGAGGTTAGCACTGCATCGCCTTTAAAGCTATAAAAAGTTGTCACTTTGATTCTTTTCTGCCTTAATCTTCAGGAGAAATATTTCTGTAGCCTGACAACGTGTTGCTAAAACTCAGACAAATTCTTGCCTGGAAATGAGTTCCAATCCCAGAGGCAACTGAATTTGCCTGCGACAACATGGGAACCGGTCTCCCATTGATTGCTTTCTACGTAGCTAAGGTCCTTGTCTAGAGTCTTACGCAGCGTTTGGTTAGCGTCTTCAGCAGACAGGGACGGGACATGACTAGGCAGGACGGGACGGAACATAACAAGAATTGAAGACAGTGAGATGTTTGGTTGTGGTGGACAGAATAGAGATAATTGTCTTCGTCCTGAGTACAAAATGTGTTTGGTTGTTGACGACAGAACAGAAAATAGTGTTAATGACGGAAATACCCTTGTAGTATAATAAGAATAATAGATGTAATTTATTGATTA
>JANIPN010000218.1:21945586-21956756 GCA_027478595.1 Erythroxylum anguifugum
AAGTCTAATACCATTCATGGAATGTAAATCACATTACATATACGAAATACATGCATATCTGAAAGGAATACCTCATAATATATTATTAACAAATAATAATGTTAATACATGAATCACAAATGTTCATTGGCCTAGGGCACACTACTAACACAATCTAGTACCAATGCTGGTACGGTATTCATAACATTGACCCATCCCAAGTTTGACCCACCAAAAATCCAACCTAATCACTGAATTTGTGATTTTTTGTGTGTTTGAGATCTTTTTTGCTCTTGAAATTGAATTGCATTTGTGAATTTTTGAATGTGACGTTGTGAATGGTTGGAATTTGGTGAAGTTTGTGAATGGTTGGAGAAATTGGAATTGAATTGTTGTGAATGGTGGAAGTAGATTTGTTTTATTTGGTGAATGGCGGTTGATTCTGCCTTGTATATCTATTTGGTTTGGAATTGGAAATTCATAATAAGTCACGGCCTCAGGTCAGTATTTGAAATTTGATTGGATTGGAATATTACAATTTACAATTACAAACTAAATTATAAATAAATTAGATAACAAATTAAATCAAATTAAGCCTATCTATATAATTTCAATTTGGTTTGAATTATTTGGGCAGAATTTAGTGTACATATCAAGAATCTCTTATTGAATTTCTTTTGTTCAATTTTAAATTTGAATTTTAACTTTATTTTAGATTAGTTTGAATCTTTTTTAATTTATAATTTAACAAATTATGTTTGTATAATAATTGAAGACGACATATCACAAAATGTATTTTGAATACAAATCTAAATTAATAATTAAATTTATTTTGCTAATTTCATAAATAACGAATTTGGTTTATACTTGATATGGGTAAATATGTTTCTAATCTAGTATTTGAATATGACACACAAAATCTTTGGGTTCACTCATAATTATTTTTATATAATAAGTCATACAATAAACTAAATCATAAGGCTAATTTGAAATCAACATTTTTGTTTATAAGTAGGTGATGCAGTTATATTAATGAATAAATTAATACAAAATGAGTTATATTACATATGATGGATATGCGTATTGTGTAATTATATATGTTGAATAGTTGAATTATTGGTTTTTGACTTATTAAAGAATTGTATTGGATAAAATTAGATTGTGTTGGATGAAATTGAATTGTGTATGATGTAATCATATAAAATAAGTTATGTTACATATGATTGACGTGCGTATTGTGTAATTGCATATGTTGAATACTTGAATTGTTAGTTTTTAACTTATTAATGAATTGTGTTGGATAAAATTGAATTGTGTATGATTTTGATATATGTATTTGTTTATTTTTACAGATAAATGGAAGGAAATTCAAGTACTCCTGATCAATCCACTTCAGAAAGATATAATGATCTAACTTGGGCTCGGGCTACATTAGTCTCAGGTATGAAGAACTATACAATTTTCTTATTTTGTAACAAGCATTTGAAAGGTGGAGGAACCACCTTATTAAAAAAAAACATTTAGCTAGGGTCAAAGGAGATGTGGAACCCTATAAAAAAAGTAAGTCATGATATGAAGTGACAAATGAAAACTTTTTTTGAAGAATATCAACACGAGAAAGATAGAAGGGAGAGGCTAAATTATCAAATTAGTAGTGGATGTTTATTTGTTAGTTTTTGTGATGATTGTGAAAATGTTAAAGGTGGTAGTGGTAGTGGCAGTGGTAGTGTACTATACTAGGCCTAGCAAGAAGTGAATGTTACACCTGAACTTGATGTTAGGAAAAGAAGGAGGCAAATGACTAATTTTTTTCACCACGAACAACTTCTGGAGTCCAACCTTCAATTCGTAGTGCCATGGAATCAAGAGATGTGGCTCACAATGTTGATATGGCAGTAACTTGACAGTAGTATGATATAGGTGTATCATACTACTATCAAGTTACTGCGTGTATCATTCAATGCTTCCAAATCTTATTATTATCAGCCTATATTATATGTTATAATCTCTTACGGTATAAGATACAAAGCTCCTTTGATGGATGACTTAAGAGGTAAACTTTTGAGTTGCTCAGTTTTTGAAATTAGAAGTTATTTGTGAGAAAGAAGAGTGAATTGGGCTACTTCTGGGTGTTCAATCACGTTTGATGGTTGGACAAATATAAGACATGAGCCTATTATTAATTTTTTAGTTTATTATGCAAATGGCTCAATGTTTTAGAAGTTTATTGATGCATTTGGACTTATTAGGAATACTGATACTTTTTTTAGATATTCGATGAAGTTGTGAATAAAGTAGGGCCAGAAAAGATTGTTCAGTTCATTATTGACAATGATTTCACTTTTCAAGCTGCAGGAAGAAAGTTGAAAAATAAGTATAATTCATGTTTTGGACTCATTATGTTGCATATTGCATTGACCTAATGCTAGAGAATATAGGGGATCCTAAGTACTTTCCTGTTATTAATGAGACTATGCTGAAAGCTAAAAAGGTGATCAAGTTCATCTATAATCATACATGGGTGTTGAATTTAATGAGAATGGAATTTACCAATGGTAAAAATTTGTGCCGTCCTGCTATGACAAGATTTGCAATGAATTTCTTATCACTGCAGCCTTTGTTATGATGAAGAAAGAGTTAAGATAAATGTTTACAAGTGAAGGTGGGTCAGATCTCAGTATACCAGGCCTGATGCTGGATTGGAGGTTTCCAAAATTATACTGGAAGAAAGAGAATTTTAGTCTCAATGCTAATTTGTTATTTGAGTTTGCAAGCTTTTGGTGAGGGCCCTTCGCTTGGCTGATAGTGAAGAAAAGACAACAATGAGTTATTTTTTTGATGTCATGGAGAGGGCGAAGGAAGCAATCAAGGCCAATTTGAAACATAAACCTTCTTTGTACACACCGTATTTTGCAGTCATCAATAAGAGATGGAAAAGACAACTTTCTTCTCTGTTATTTGCAGCTGATCATTTTTAAATCATAGTGTCTATTTCAAACTTGATTTTACAAAGAAAATTGAAGTTAATAGGAGAATACTATTCACTATTACAATAGTTGTTGCCCATAAGATGATGCAAGATATCTTTAACTAACAAATGGAGCTTTATAAGCAGTCTTCTGGGGAATTTGGAGTGTCAATTACTATTCGACAAAAAGAAAAACTTTCTACACTTACTAGCTGTTTCTCTTTTCTTATTTGTTGAAAATTAATTATCACTTTGTTTTGTTTATAACGTTATTTTTATTGTCTTACGACTTGTAGTTTCTTGGTGGGATCAATTTGGAAGTGGTGCTCCAGAATTATAAAATTTTGTAATTCAAAATTTAAGTCAATGTGTGAATGCAATAGGCTGTAAACGGAATTGGAGCATATCTGAATTCATCCATTCCAAGAAAAATAATAGATTAGAACACAAGAGATTGAATGACTTAATTATTATTTGTTATAATCTAAGCTTTAGGAAAGGTATGTTATTATGATTATTAGTTTCGATATAATTTTTTATAATTTTTTAATAATTAAAATTTATTGTTTACTAGGACTCTGAACATAACGAGTAGTTTAGTAGATCTAATTTGCATTGATAATATCAATCTTTTGGCGAATTGAGCTTTTGAGGAACTAAGTTTAGTAGATGTGAATGAATTGGAAGATAATCTTGGATGAGAAACATTGACATGTCATTTGTTACATTGAATTTGAATGATGATGATGATGAGACTCCTCTCAATAATGAAGATTTTGTACCTAATGATAGCTAAGATTAGTGCGGTTATAGCGAGTATCCTCCCGTAGACGATTGAATGAAGTTCCTGGTTTTTGTTTTTCCTCTTCTTTTAATTTTACTTATATTTTATGTATATGTTAAATTCTATATATGTAATATAATTGTAGATGTTTTTGTTTCAGGTTTCACTTCTACTTGGTTGTTTCCTCGTCACGATCTGTTATCGTAACTTGTAATAGTTTGAGAGTTAAGAATATTTATTATTTTTTATTGGATGTTTTGATGTAATTATTATTTACTATATGATGAAATTGTAATATTTTTAATACTTTATACTGTTCTTACTTTTATATTCGTATGATGATGATTTTTTCATATTAATTGTGGCTATTAGTTATAAATGAAATATTTGAAAATTATTGCTATTTCATATTAATTATGGTTATTATTTATTATTATGATTTTTAGAGTCAGAGTTGATATAAATTTTGAAAGTATACAGAACAATTGTGCAATATAACAATTGACTATTTTATAATTTATAAAAAATTCAGAGACTATTTCATAAATTTAAAAAATTATATGAAACAATACTTTATATTGACTGATATCGATATAATACTATAACAAAACTTAATTCGATATCAGAGCGAATACGATATTCCCAACTTTGTGAGAAATAGTTGAGGTGCATAAGCAAGAAGTGGCAGCATCGACTTGGGGATCGAGGAATCTCCAGCCAATATAGTTATCTTTATTCAACGTTGCGTTGGAGAGAAGGCGCTGCGTCACATTTCAGAACATATTTGTAGTCACACTGAAGTGTGTGAGTGTAAGTGTGAGGTTAAGTATCGTTATTTGGGGATTAATTCACCTGTTCCCGTTTCTGTGGGCCACCCCGTACCCCTCTCCATCTATCCATTCACTTGTTCCTATTTTCATATACTAATGGATGGATGAATAGAGAGGAGGATAGGGTGGCACATGGAAACGTGACCAGACACCTTGTGCCTTGTTGTTTGATAGTTTAAGTGAGCAGATGATCTCCACCCCGTACCCCTCTCCATCTATCCATTCACTTGTTCCTATTTTCATGTACTAATGGATGGATGAATAGAGAGGAGGACAGGGTGGCACATGGAAACGTGACCAGACACCTTGTGCCTTGTTGTTTGATAGTTTAAGTGAGCAGATGATCTCCACTGCCACGTGGCTGTTTTTCTGTTGGTCCACGTTAAATACATGCAGGCTTTGAACTGGTAATAGCATTTTGTTTCTTAACCACCTGTCTGATTTCAGAGCAAAAAGATAGTCTTCTTACGTTATTTTGTTTGGCTAGAAATGTATTCTAATTTGGCACCATTTACATTATATTATCAAGTGATTCATCCTAGCAAAAGAGTATATGCACTAATTAATTTAGGAATAATTCAACTTCTAAGCTACTGAAACTTGATCACGTCAAAGGTTACCTGCTACGAGTTTTGAGCCTTACACGAGAGGTAAAAGAAAGAAGCTTTATCAGAACTAGGATAAGCGAGATACAAGAAAGCATATGTACATGAAGAGAATGAGTGGCAGGCAAATCACCGAGCATGAAATTAGAAAAGGCTACAGAAACTCAAAAAATTTGTACATTTCCACTACACTTGGTTGATTTGTGCTCACTCTTTGAACTGCAAGCAAATTCGAGACAAGGGCTTCCTCTTCTCCGTGCACGTGTTTTGTTGTCTAAGCTTAGAATGGAAGTGTTGCATCTTTTCCATTGAATGTGTCAAACTGTTCATCTTTGGTGGCCGTTCTTAACCTTCCATTCTCCCTAACTGCTCTCTTGAAATCTGCTGCGAATACGATACGACTAAGGAAGTCTTGGATGCTGAAGGCCTAGTACGATTCTGGTTACCCTGCAAAAGCAACTCTGTGCCAACCTAAATCATAATACTAATGCTTCAAACCTGTATTCCTTCTATCCTTCTAATTGCCTCTTTCATATCTAACCGTTGCATCGGGTCACTTTCAGCACAAGCAACTCCAATATGGAGTAGTTGCTTCATCTGATGAATTGAATCTGTATTGCTTTTGCTTGAAAGCTCTGGATCGACAAATTCTTGCTCTCTTTGCTCAGAGATTCCTTGGAGTGCCCATTGCACAACATCAGTCCCTCCCTTACCTTTGCTGAGATACTGAGAAGGAAACTTCCCGGTGATGACTTCGAGAATGATAATTCCAAGACAATAGACATCAGACTTGGAAGAAACTTGTTGGGTCTGAACATATTCCGGGGTTTTGTACGCATACATGGTTTGTGTAGCGTGGCTTGGATTAATCAGTGGCTCAAGGGCATAGTCATTAAGTTTTGCCTCGTAGTCATCGTTTAAAAGAACATTACTGGACTTTAGATTTCCATGAGGAAGCTTATAACTTTCATATTCTGAATAAAGAAACTTCAATCCGTTTGCAATTCCCTGTATAATATTCAAACGGGTTGCCCAGGTCAGGCCAGCATGAGAAACTCCACGATCACCTGAAGAACAACGTTATCCTGAATCAAACTGGAGTTGGAAAAGGCAATAAAAGATAGATTCTGCCAAAAGAACTTCTGTATAACAGCAACAAATTTGACAACTTCCAAAAAAACGAGGCGTATTAGAATTCAGAAATGTAATCCCTTTTGGAAAGCGAAAAGATGCAGGACACTTAGCACGTCATGTTTCCTATTCTTTATCAGCCTAAACGAATTCAAGGAAAAATTTGGATCCCTTTTTCCATTTTGTGATATCATGATCTAACCTAAGAACATCTAATTTGATGGACAACTTTGATTGATTGGACACGATATTGCTGTATGTTTTTTCATGTCCTGGGCGTTCCAAATTGAATGGCAATCACAATTGCATTGACAAAGAGACAAAAATTTGAGAAGATTTCATACCATGCAAGACATATACTAAGCTGCCTTTAGGCATGTACTCTGAGATCAGCAATTTCTCCTCCTTCCTGAAATGGTACGCCAATGGCGTTAAAATATTTTTGTGTCTAATCCTCCCAAACCGTCTCATTTCAGCATCAAACATATCTCTTCCGTACATGTTCATCTCTCTCACCCTCTTCACCACCACCGACAATCCGGTGGTCAACATCGTCTTATATGCCGACCCCAGTCCACCGTTCCCGAGCGCTTCAGCCGCAGCCTTCATCAAATCCGGTAAACCAAAAACACCCTTTTCATCATTAACCATGACCAATTCACCTATACTGTTCTTGCTCTGTTGCGAACCTCGTCGAGTCGAACCAGCGCCTCTCCGACTCATCTCTTGAGGCCTCTTAGTAGAGCCGTTTACGTGCACCGACATTGCTTCGTTAAGGTTTTCTTTCTCAAGGACGCTGAATTCGCCATCGTTATGCCTTTTCGAGGAACATGAGGCCCAGAAAATGAGAATGACCAGGAGAACTAGAACTGCCACTCCAACCGCGTATCCGCCATGATCGGAATTCGAAGATTTGGAGCTTTTTTGTTCAGTGGATGTTGATGATGATGGTGCTTGTTGCACTGCGACGCATTCTTTGTCAAGCGGTTTGCCACAGAGACCGTGGTTTCCACCAAAAGAAACGGCTGTGAACTTGGAATAACTATCTGGAATTTGTCCTTCGAGTTTATTGTTTGAGAAGTCCAAAGAATGCACCAAGTGGGGATGACTCAATGGAGGGATTGATCCAGAGAAGTTGTTACCTTCAAGGTGGAGTTCCACGAGATGTGGCAATCCTAATAACGACTCGGGCATTTTTCCACTGAACTTATTATCAGATAACCAGACTTTCTTTAAAGATGACATGGAGGAAAAGAAATTGTCAGCTATTTCACCGGAAAACTGATTGTGAGATAACAAGAGTGATTTCAATGCACCAAGTTTGTTGAACTCCGGGATTGGACCCGAAAATGTGTTGCTCACCAAACTTATCGTTCTGAGGCCACGAAGATTTTGCAAAGCTCCAATGTCAATAGTTCCTGAAAGGCCCAAGCCTGAGAGATGGAGACCTGTAATGACACCACCAAAACAAACGACGCCAACCCATCTTGTTACACATGGATTAGAGCCTGGAACCCAATCATTTAGAGCACCAGGCTTTGTAAAAGATTTTTTGAGTTGTAGGAGAGTTTCTTCTTCTGTCAACGACAATGATAGATTAAAGATAGATAGTGTTAGGAAAGTGAGGAGGATGAGGCTGTGAACAGCGGCCATTGCAGAGCTGGAAATGTGGAACAGCTCCTGGTGAAAGAGAGCCGCTGTCCGCAGAGTTTTTAAGGTTGTTTGTATTATGATAGCTCTGTTTCCTTTTGTTTAACTTGGCTTCGATAAGATGATGTTTCATGATGTGCGTAGGTTTGTGTGTCCGGTCCGCTTTGTGAGAGAAGGAATTGATGATGGAGCTGGCAGGGAATCTTATGAAACGCTAAGAATAGAAGAAATAGTAATTAGAGAGAGAGAGAGAGTTTGTGGGAATTGTTCTTGACCTAGTCAAAACTGGGGCTTTTAACCTCTGATGAAAAGGCAAACTTCGCTACATTACCGGGTTGCTGTCTTGAACTCAGGATTGTCTGTCAACAATGTTGTATCGACTTATTACTGCTAATCCTATCCTGAAAATTGTTATGTGTAGCTTTGGAGGCTAAAATAGTTCCTTCGACACACTCACCTGTTTCAATTACAAGTCAAAACTATTTCTAATCGACAACTTCAAATCCTTTCAGGCTATATTAGTGCCTGAAAGCTCGTTTGCTGGACTCACTCATTCAATAACATAGTAAATTATTTGGGATGATTAAATAAAAAGCAACTACTAAATAACCTTTTCCCCTTTTAATCTGCCTTTCATCAGATTTGGAGTCCTGTAAGACAAATTAAGATATTTCGTGTATATTTTGATTGCCCAATAATGATATATGAAACCAAACATTTGGGGATCTAGCCCAACTCTCCCAATGTTGAAAAGAGATGTTACAAGGACCTGAAAGCCTGCAACCATGAAAGACTTATGAGGTTATTCCTAGCCTGCAATGGGATTCATGGATGGAGTGAAACTTCAAGAATAGAGGAGAGGTAGAGGATTACCGAAAATATGTTGCAGTGACCAGGGTCTGCAATGTGAGCCATTAAGTTCTCAATGGGACCTTCCCCAGTATAAATGGCTTGGAAGCAGAAGCCTACAAAAGCTAGCATAGCAAGACGACCATTCTTGATCTCCTTCGTCCTCAACACCATTACAGGTTCTGGAGACCCTCTACCCCATTGAACTGGATCAAACCAGAAGCCACCAGGGTAACCTAAATCTGGAACAGGATTCTTCTTGTGTGGAAATTTGAATTCAATATCGACACATCCTGGCTTGATAATGTCCGCCCATCTTCTTCCTTCAGCCCAACCCATCAATACCATTTGAACTACGAACAACGTTGTGGGATCTGCAAAGTATTCCTGAGCACCGGCATCGTACCAATT
Source organism: Erythroxylum anguifugum (assembly GCA_027478595.1). Classification (NCBI taxonomy): domain Eukaryota; kingdom Viridiplantae; phylum Streptophyta; class Magnoliopsida; order Malpighiales; family Erythroxylaceae; genus Erythroxylum; species Erythroxylum anguifugum. Next base: position 21,954,794 of record JANIPN010000218.1, read on the forward strand.
GAACTTCTCTATGTAGCCAACGCTTTCCAGAAATTCGGGAATGAGAATTCCTGCCACAGCAAGCATTGCCCACCTGGCGTGCATTAGCTCCGCTTGAGCAAACCATTTAAGCGACTCTGGATCAGACCCTGAAATATTGCACAAATGGGTCTAACCCAACATTCTTCAAGAAACTAAAAGCATTTCAATTTTCCCATTTTGAAAGAGGTAAGTGCCAGACCAAGTAGATCAAAAGTTAGAAGTTGGGAGTACGTAGTAGAACATGACCAGTAACTTCCTATGAGATTTTAGTAGAACTTGAACTAAATCTTTTGGAAACAAATTACTTACATGACGTTCTATCAAAGTGTCTAAAACCAAGGCATACCTAATCCAAGTGGATCAAACCCATAATCACCGGGAAGGCTACAAAAGAAAATTGCAAAACAAGAGTCAATATAGTTGAGTAAAAGCAAACAGGTAACTATGGCATAACATTTACTATGTTAAGCAATATAATAACTCTTTCAATTGCATATACGGGTTTACATTATGATCAGAAACGTTAAGAGATAAGGGGTTGGATGAAGTTTTGGACGCTCCAAATATATTCTTTACTATAATGAATAAGCATATAGGAAAGAGGTCTTCCTTGAATCTGAACTTAAATGTACCCATAGAGAGCAAGTGAAAACCCACAAACAAATCTTGCTACTGTTACCTTCCATCAAGCCACTCGGGAGGTGAACTACCAGGGAACCACAATGGTCTATCCGGAGGAAGCGGCTCACAAACACTGGATACCCCTTTTTTTGTAGCATTCAGTAGTCTGCCTTTTCCTGGTTGCAAAGTTAAAATCTTCCCTGGCAGAATTCTCCGGGGTAAATCGCTGTTTCCGCAACCAAAGGACTAGAAATCAGCACAGGAACGACTTTCAAACCAAAATGCCAGCATAAAGCTTTTTACCTAGTCCTCGATGGGAAGGTCGAGAATGAAGTAGAGGCAGCGACTACAGCCATGAATGACCAATCCAAAAATGCTTTAACGGGTATGGCTGACTGGTTGTCTCTTCATTTTATGAGCTTCCTGGGCTTATCCGTCTGCAGAATGCTGCATTACTTGGCACACATGTATAGAACCAATTGTAACTCGTCACGTGTACATGGATAGATCATAGAACCAATTGATCATCAACTTCATTTTCTGAATTGATTAGTTAAATAAACTGATTGCAACTCTTCGCCGGCCGAGTGAGTCCGAGTCCGACTTCCCACCATTATAATTTCATTTCTTTGCATACGAATATAAATGAGTTTGGGCGAGGGATTGTCCGGGGATGTAATTACAACAATGTAACCTGACATAACGTAACATTGGTATGCAGCTGTACCGCACTTATTTACATATATATTTCACCATGTACACTTGTCATAATTTATAGAGTACTCACTCTTTCTTGTGTTATTAGTTGTTACTAAATCAAACTCTATACCATTTTCTATAATAGCTCATTTATAGATTTTTTTATTAAACTCAATTAAAATACAAAACTATGAGAAAATTAACTGCTCTATGAAATTAATGTAGGGAACAAAAGTTTATAATTTTGCCTAATGAAATGTTATTGATGTTATAAAAAATACTTTTCCATTTTAGTTTTTAACAAATGTACGGATTTATTACATAAATCACATCTTGTATTTAATCCAATTATAAAAGTAATAGCATGGAAGTGAAAAGCACTCAACTCAGTCAATCCTTAACAGCAAAAATGACAACAAATCCACTTATTTCTTATTACCAACCTCTCACCCAAATTCTTGGTTTCTCAAAAACTAGCAAAATAACGCTTCTTTCTTTTACTCTCTTCACATCCATATTAGATCCCACATTTCTAACCTTCCTTCCTCGTAATTTCCAATCTCGTATCTCACTACATCAAAATAATCACTAAATGCCGGGAGAGCAAAAGAAATCAAGGTAG
>JANIPN010000218.1:22023571-22039547 GCA_027478595.1 Erythroxylum anguifugum
TTTTTCATCAATCACTTTCTTATCTAATTTCTCATCATACATATTTCTCAATTTCTTCACAAATTTTCACTTCTTGTTCTTATAACTCCAATATCAAATCAAATCACTATTTCTTACAAGTCAGTGGTCCAATTCTAAATGAACCTTAACATGGACTAAAGCCATTCAATTCAATCATTTTTTTGACTTCTATACATATATCGCTATCACTTAATCAATCTTTTAAGTATCCTTTAATTGCATCTCACATATGCATATTCAAAATCAATTCATCCAAATTCATCATGTAATTCAAAATCAATTCATAACATGATTAAAATCACAATTAAATTATATCAGAATGTCATAAATCTTTCAATGCATAGCATAAAACGCATTATAGTAATTCACAATTTAGCAATTCTAGCATATACACACACATAGGAAGCATTTCCCATTTACACAATAACCATAAATATATTACTCACCTAATTTGCTTGCAAAATCTAAGTCAAGGATGTCTTTCCCATTGCCCTTAGGTAGGATTCTCTTGGTTCCCTAAAACAAACCAAGTCTCATTCAATAGGAATCCAATAGAAAATCCCACAATGTAAAATCACTAAAATTGATTATAGCATACTTAAACCCAAACATTTTCTAAACTCCATGAACTAAAATCTTGTCAAAAATTCAAAGGATCCAAAATGATCTCACATTCATTCTTTACCAAATGAAGGGATCTTTGGCTCAAAGGGAAGCTCTTTTCTTCCTCTACCTTTTTCTCTTCCTGAGCTGCTTCAAAATCTTTCTCAAAGACTAAGAAGAATTAAACCCTAGCTCAACTCTCTTCTTTTTTCTCAAACCACCAAACTCTCTTCCTCTTTCTTTCTCATTTTCATTATCCTCTCCTTTTATCCCTTAATTCACGTTTTTCTTCTTCATTTAAAAGCAAGACATCACTTCTTCTTCCAATTATGACCTTAATGATTGAGAAATGTCCCATTTGCCCTTCCATTTATGCCTTATGTCTTTTATGCTTAAGTGTCTCTTGAACATTTCTATAACCTTAACACCTAAATTCAGAAAAAAAAATTTCCCTTGTCTTAAGTTTCTAATGACACCAAAATCATTTAATTTGGTTCAGAAATCTTAAGTATTACAACAAACACTTTCAGACTGTTATTAGACTGAAACAGTACAATATTCCCAACTTTCATCCAGAATTTGAAAATCTTAAGGAATGAATTACAATTTTATGTCTCTAGTTTTCCACAAATCAAAAATCATCTCATTTGGGGCTCTACTGATCCAGAAATCATCAAAATACCGAGTATGTTTAGAAAATATCCAATTCATACTCTTCCAATCAATATCCTTACCTTGATTCAATCAATCCTTTTCAAAACAGCATCAAAAGCTATAACTTTCATGGAGACAAAAAAATGAAATATGTTAGGAATCTATGAGTTCTAGAATCACTTCATTTGGAGGTCGAATAACAAAATTATGGCCGAAAGAATCAAACAAGATTTGATCCTCAATCATATTAAACCTGTCTTAGGACAATTGGCATAACTTTCATGAAGACCTCAAAGACAAATTCGATCATCTATAGGGTCTAAATGGGAACAGAAGATATGATGTCACTTATAGACGATGTGATATCATCAGACGATACAGGATTGGGAAAATTTCCATAACTTTTCCTATAGATATCAGATTAAGGTGTTCAAGTGCATGGTTTGAAAGAAGACTTCAAGATCTACAATTTTTGTGAAGACTTTGAAGACGGATTCTATCATCTAGAAGGTCAAAACTTTGACCAGACAATTCAAGAAGGATAGTGCCCAGAAGAAGCGAAGGGTCAACTATAAAGAAAACAGAAAGCAGACAAATGATTGCAAAGTAGACGAATGCGGAGCAGACGAATGCCACAAGGCAGACGAATGCAGAACAGACAAAGGCGGAGCAGACAAATGCGGAGAAGCAGAAGAATGCCACAAGGCTGACGAATGTAGAACAGACGAAGGCGGAGCAGACGAATGCGGAGAAGCAGACGAATGCCACAAGGAAGACGAATGCGGAACAGACGAAGGCAAGGCAGACAAATGCGGAGAAGCAGATGAATGGAGCCAACTTAAGACAATGCAAAGTCAACTTAAGATGATGCAAAGTTTTAGACAAAATGACGTCATCTGACATGATGTTCTCACAGGCGATACAACTTTAACACTTCTAAGCATCTCCCCTTCCAAGGACCATGACTTTTGACTCCTATGCCCAAATAGTTCATACTATGTACCCTGGAAAGCTAGTAAGATAAGCTACAACTTTCCAGAAGATAACTTTGACTAATTTAGTCTAAATTAGTCCAGTTTTTCCCCTGAAGTCAAAACATGAACTTTACATTCCTCCACCAATGTACTGCACCCAATTCTCAACTTCATGACAAATTTTAGGGATTCTTAGAGATAGAATTTAAATTTGATGTCTTCATAATAAATGTAGTCATATGTTTCTAGTTTAATACAAATTAAGAATCATCTCATTCAGATAACTAGAGAAAAAGTTGTAGCTAAAAGATTGAAGCATACTCAGTGAATATTTTTCAGATCAACTACCAATTTGTTTCAAAATCTTTCCTTAACACAACTCATATCAAGATCACTGTTACTACTTCATTTACTCCTCATTCTCAACTTCATTTCAAATCAATATCATCCATAAAGAAATTATAGTCCATGATTAATCATAAGCACTAATAACAGAACATACACATATATTCATATCCTTCATCAACTTACTACACATATTCAACTTCATTTTTACTTTCATTTCACTTCTTACTTTCACCTTAATTCTTCCCATTTCATAATCTCTAATCCACCAAAACACGAAAGCAAAACATGAGAAATGTTCGGGGTCCAACATTTTCGGTGGAAAGACTTTTGTTTCGTTGGTGACTTTTCAACTGCTGTGTGCAGGATGTTCTAGTGACGATGTTAAAGCTTCACATTTATGGACAACTTCTCATTCTTTCATTGACAAATCTACATTGTTAGGGAAGTTGTTTTCTTTCAAAAGTGTGTTTATGTTTGTTGTTATTTCAATCACTTGAGTTATTTTGTTTTTATCCTTCATTATCAAATACTATTGAGAAAATATTCTATTGAGGTTAGTACGAGAAGGTCATACTATTGAATGTAATTTACTTTCACGGGTAGTGAGGATGAGGGATAGTGTCAAGGGTTGAATAAGTCAACCCTATAATGCCTTGAGTAAAACTATTGTTGTATCACAGGTGAAAGTAATTAAGCTAGGTAAGGACCGATAAACGTAAACAAGGTGTGCAGAATTGAGTTACCAAATCTCGAGTGTTGATTTGTTTATTTTGATTTAATTTTTTTTTGTTTTCGTCTGTGCTATAAACATTGCAGCTGAACCAAAATTTTTGCAAAACTATATCCTTTTAGAATTTTTATTTCTTTTATTGTGTGGTTTGAACAACCCCACTGTTACTGCGTGGTTAGATCATAATGCCTCAAGCTGTATGGTCGGATCAATGTCACCGCCACTATTATCAGGAAATTTCTCAGAGATGCTCTCAAAATTAGTAGCCTTCCTTTCACGATCAACGACAATTTTCCACATGTCAACTGGTGGAAGCCCAAATTCTGAAGCTCCTTGAGTTATTTCTTCTGATTAGAACCATCACAATGGCCAAAATAGTAAAAGTTTAGGGAGTATAGTGGGCAAGAGGCGCGTGAACAAGCTAAACTTGTAAGGATTTTTAATCAAACATGTGGACTTATATGTGTATAATTGTATATAAAGGCTATCATATAAAGTTGAGCCCACTTAATTAAAGTGGTCTAATATGGTTATGGTATTTTGGGCTTCATGCATCTATTTTAAGTGTGAGCTTTATATGTGTAGAGATCGGGTTTATAATTTCTAGTTTTATGATGGGCCAAACTAGAAATTAGATTAGGGTTTTACCCTAATATAAATAGTTATGGTCCCCAAATTAAACGTATGCTCAACTCTTGTCTGAAATCCCATCATTAGAGAGAAAACAGAGAGTCAGAGAAAACTCTAAAAAAGCCACGCTCTAATTTGGAAGACAAACCTCAAAATTCCAGTTCAGATTTCACAATAGATTCAGGTATGCTTCCGCTTTTATTTGATTCTTGATGATTTGATATGAATGGATCCTGTTTGATTTTAAAGGGGTTAAAATCCTATAAGTGGTATCAGAGCAAGTTCATAATTAGGTCATCAAGAATGGTTATTTGGTTTTCTTTTGTCTTCCATATTGGAGTTTCTTTCGATTCTTTTCTGTATATCTGGTTACTGCATATACGATTTCGGTGGTGGTCTCATAGTTATCTCATGGTTTTAGGTCTTGATTTTCGTATATGTATTCGGTGATAACTCTGAAGGAAAGCTTTTGAAGAACATTTACTATGTTTTGATGTTACAGTTTTGTATGTTGGATAATAACCTATAGTTTTTTCCATTGGATAAAGATTGGAGTTTTACCCGTTAGATAAAGAATCAAATTTTGCTTATTGGATAAAAACTAAATCTTTACCCGTTGGATAAAGATTATTGTATATGTTTAAAGACTTTATCCAATAACCAACGAAGTTCTTATTGTTTTCATAATAAGGCCACGATGGTTGTTATGGATTTATTTGGTTTTATACATTAACCATCGGAAAGTTTTAAATTTATATGGTAGTATGCATGTTACATATTAATATTATGAGGAATAAGTTTTGGGTCAAAAATTTATAATTTCTGGTTTGATTTTTAAAGTTTTGACCCAATTATTAATTTAAGCTGATAGGATTGTCAGTGTCATAGCATCAAGAAATTAGAGCTATGATGCTTTCATATAGCTTATATAAAATTTGGTAGTAATTACAAATTTTGGTATTTTAAAGAAATATATAGCATTTGAAATTAAATTAATTGAAGCAACATGTTGCCAAAGCAACCTCTCTTGTGAAATTAATTTAACTTAGAATGTTACAAAGTTTTGTGTGTATGTTATTCATGAAAATATGGATTGGCCCAAAGGAAAGTCAATATTTGGCCCGAATTGCATATACACTTGTGGTGGTAAATACGTGGCAATTATTTATTATAATATGTGAACATTAAATCGGTCCAAGGAAAGGTTTATTATTTGACATGCCTTATTGCTAGTATTTGATCACTACACCATGGTACCACTTACAAGTTAGTATTTATGTCCAAAGACTAAATATTAATGTTGTGTAAGGTATCTTGTGATGGGGCCCTACCATTATCTGTATATAATTAATTTGGCATATTATAGTGTTGTTATATGAGTAATTAGATTTTATTTGTTTTGTTCTCTATTCAGTTCCTGGTTCTGCTGCAAATATCTCTGCTAGTATTAATTCAATTCCTATGCTTAATGGCACCAATTTTAAGTCATGGAAGGAGAATGTTTCTCGAAGTCATGGACTTGGATCTTGCTTTACGAGTCGATCAACCTGATCCAGTTACTAGTGAGAGTACCTCTGATCAAAAGAGAGAGATGGAAAAGTGGGAAAGATCGAATCGTATGAGCTTGATGATCATGAAACGTGCCATTCCAGAAGCTTTTCAAGGAACTATGTCCGATTATATTACTACAGCTAAGGGTTTCCTTAAGGATCTTGAGAAAAGATTTTCCAAAAATAAAAAGGCTAAAACAAGTTCACTTTTGGCAAAGCTTATCTCAATAAGGTATGTAGGAAAAGGAAACATAAGAGAGTAGATTATGGAAATGTCTCACATTGCTTCAAAATTGAAAGCACTTAAGTTGGAATTATCTAAAGACTTGTTAGTGCATCTGGTTTTGATATCTCTTCCGACACAGTACAATCAATTCAAAGTGAGTTATAACTATCAAAAGGAGGCATGGTCTCTTAATGAGCTTATCTCACACTGTGTCCAAGAAGAGGAAAGGTTGAAGCATGATAAGGCAGAAAGTGCTCACTTAGCCACAACATGTAAGGACAAAAGGAACAAAAGAAAGAAAACTAAGGAAGCGGCGGTTCCAACAACACAAAAGAAACAACATAAGGAAGAAAAACCAAGAGGTTCTTTCTTCTGTGATGCTGAAGGTCATGTAAAGAAGCAGTATACCAATTATCACACATGGCGTGCAAAGAAAGGTATACTTTTTACTTTGGTTTGTTCTGAGGTTAATTTGACTTTGGTACCTAAACACACATGGTGGTTAGATTTTGGTGCAACAACTCACATTAATGTGTCTATGCAGGGTTGCCTGAGTTGTCGAAAACCAAGTGATAGTGAAAGATACATCTATGTAGGAGACGACAAGTCGAAGCAATAGGGACTTTTAGATTATTGTTAAGAACTGGATTTTATTTGGATTTAGTTGAGACTTTCATTGTACTGTCTTTTAGATGGAATTTGATTTCTATTTCTGCTTTGGACAAATCTGGTTATTGTTGTTCATTTGGAAATGGAATATTTAGTCTCTTTCAAAATTCAAATTTAGTTGGTACTAGTTCTTTATCAGGTTACGATAATCTATATATACTTGACATTAATGCTTCATTTAATGAAGCCTTACATGTGGGTATGCAAAGTTTAAAGCGTAAATTAACCAGAGAGAAATCTGCCTCGTTGTGGCACAAGAGATTAAGTCACATCTCCGAAAGGAGAATTGAGAGACTTGTGTCTAAAGGAATTCTCAATCCCCTTGATTTTACAGATTTTGCTACTTGTATTAATTGCATTAAGGGGAAACAAACAAATGTCAGGAGATTGAGTGCCAATAGGGCTTTAGACGTCTTAAAACTTATCCATATAGATATTTGTGGGCCATCCCTACGGCGTCTTAGAATGGTCAACCGTATTTTATAACGTTCATAAACGACTTCTTGCGATATGGCTACCTTTATCTCATTCATAACAAATCACAGTTTTTGGATGTGTTCAAAAACTTTAAGGCTGAAGTTGAGAACCAACTCAATAAAAGAATTAAAAATGTTAGAACTGATCGTGGTGGCGACTACTACGGCAGATATGACGGATCAGGTGAACAACATATAGGACTGTTTGCTAAATTCTTAGAGGAATGCGGTATCGTCCCACAGTATATTATGCCAGGTTCGCCTAGCATGAATGGTGTTGTTGAAAGACGAAATAGAACACTTTAGGATATGGTGAGGAGTATGATTAGTCATTCTACCTTGCCAGAATCACTCTGGGGAGAAGCACTAAAGACCACAACATATATACCCAACAAAGTTCCAACTAAAGCAACTGTTAAGACCCCTTATGAATTCTGGACGGGCAAGAAGCCTAGTTTAAAGCACATGCACATTTGGGGATGCCAGCTAAGGCAAGGCCTTATAGGCCAAATGAAAAGAAACTGGACTCAAGGACTTTTAGTTGTTACTTTATTGGATATTCTGAAAGATCCAAGGGTTAAAATTTTTGTGATCCCATTACTGAGGTAATTTTTGAGACAAGAAATGCCCAGTCTTTTGAGGAAGTTGAGTTTGCAGGGGGAGAAAGGATTAAGGACTTTATTTTTTAAGAGGAACACGTTGAAATTCCTCTAATTGTTGTTAACAATGATCAGGGTTAGTTTTCCATTCCCAACATTGTTCAAGAAGCAATTCCGAATCAAAACAATGTCATAGAAACTCCTCCCCAAGTTCAACAACTTGTTTCAAAAGAACAAACTCTACAACCTCAAGAACCTATGCCATTAAGGAGATCCATTAGAGACAGGAGAAGTGTAATTCTAGATGATTATGTTGTATTTCTTCAAGAACATGAAGTTGACATTGGTATGGTGGAAGATGTTCCAATCAACTTCCGTCAAGCTATGGAAAGTTCTAACTCTCAAAAGTGGATTGATGCCATGAATGAAGAGATAAAGTCCATAAAGGACAATGATGTTTGGGACCTTGAACCATTGCCTAAAGGTGCAATACCTATTGGTTACAAATGGATATTTAAGACCAAGAAGGATTCGAAAGGCAATGTAGAAAGGTACAAAGCTCATCTTGTCGCAAAGGGCTTTACAATGAAAGAAAGCATTAATTATGAAGAGACTTTCTCTCCGGTTTTTTCGAAAGACTCTTTCAGGATAATAATGGCATTAGTCACACATTTTGATCTTGAGTTACATCAGATGGATGTTAAGACAACATTTCTCAATAGTGACATTAATGAGACGATTTATATGGTGCAGCCAGAAAACTTTGTGTCAAGAGATGCAAAGCAAACGGTTTGCAAACTAAAGAAATCCATCTATGAACTCAAGCAGGCATCTCGTCAATGGTATTACAAATTTCACCAAGTTATCATCTCATTCGGTTTTGAGATGAACTTGGCTGATGATTGTATATACCATAAGTTTAGTGGGAGTAAGTACATTTTTTTGGTTTTATATGTCGGTGACATATTACTTGCCACTAATGATATAGGCTTATTGCACGAAACCAAGAAATTTCTGTCAAATAAATTTGAAATGAAAGATCTTGGTGACGCCTCTTTTGTTTTAGGGATTCAGATACATCGGGAACGCTCTCGAGGTATTCTTAGATTATCACAAAAGAGCTATATCGAAAAGGTACTTAAAAGGTTTGACATACAGGATTGTAAACCAAGTGATACCCCTATGTCTAAAGGAGATAAGTTTAGTTTAAGTCAATGCCCCAAGAATGACTTTGAAGCTAAGGAAATGTAAAAGATTCCTTATGCTTCAGCTATAGGAAGTCTAATATATGCTCAGGTTTGTTCACGTTCGGATATTATGTACATTGTTGAAATGTTGGGGAGATATTTAAGTAACCCGGGATTAGATCACTGGAAAGCAGCCAAACGGGTCATAGGGTACTTACAGAGAACGAAAGATTATATGCTCACATACAAAAAATCGGATAAGCTGGAGATCATTGGTTATTCTGATTTCGATTTTGCTAGATGCTAAGATAGTAGGAGATACACTTCGGGCTATATATACCTACTTGCTGGAGGAGCTATTTTCTGGAAGAGTGCTAGGTAGACACTAATAGCTTCTTCCACCATGGTAGCGGAGTTTATAACGTGTTATGAGACATCCAACCACGGGATATGGCTGTGAAACTTTGTCACTGGGCTACGCATTGTGGACTCTATTGAAAGACCACTTAAGTTATTTTATGACAATAACTCCGCAATGTTATATTCCAATAACAATAGGAGCTCGACAAAGTCAAAGCACATTGACATCAAGTTCCTAATTGTTAAAGAGAGAGTTTAGAGTGGACAGTTATTTATACAGTACATTGGATCAAACTCCATGATTGCGGATCCGCTTACTAAAGGAGTGACACCCAAGGTCTTTTATGAGTACACTGTTGATATGGGTGTTGCATCTTTTCAGGATATATAGTTTCAGTGGGAGTTTGTATTGTAGATACTTTTCGGATTAGACATTTTTTCACTGTCATTTTGGATACAACTTTTTGTTAAGTTGTTCGAGGTTATTTTCAGCTTTAAGATATTTGGTTTATTTTGTCTCTGAACTCATTTAAAATTGATCTCACTAAAGCATAAGGTTGAACCAGTTGGAAAAAAGCATGCTAAGATCACACTGCTTATAATTTCCATGCTACACATCCATGCTTGATCCATGCCATTTGGTTATATCAGCATACATGACCATTGATGGTTCTAGTTACGTTAATTGTAGCGAAAGACACTTTGATCCTATGTTAGTATGATTGATGGACTAGATTGTTTGGGGATGCATATAGTAATGATAGCACAATTCTGAGTACTCACAAGGTTAATTTACAATTTTAATGTAACACATATGGGCTAAGTGGGAGATTGTAAGGATTTTTAATCAAACATGTGAGCTTATATGTGTATAATTGTATATAAAGGCTGTCATATAAAGTTGAGCCCATTTAATTAAAGTGATCTAATATGTTTATGGTATTTTGGGCTTCATGCATCTATTTTAAGTGTCGGCTTTATATGTGTAGAGACCGAGTTTATAATTTCTAGTTTTATGATAGGTCAAACTAGAAATTAGATTAAGGTTTTACCCTAATATAAGTGGTTATGGTCCCCAAATTAAACGTACGCTTAATTCTTGTCTGAAATCTCATCATCAAAGAGAAAACAGAGAGTTAGTGAAAACTCTAGAAAAGCTACGCTCTAATTTGGAAGACAAACCGCAAAATTCTAGTGTAGATTTTATAATGAATTTAGGTATGCTTCTGCTTTTATTTGATTTTTGATAATTTGATATGAACGGATCCTGTTTAATTTTAAAGGTGTTAAAATCCTACAGAACCATGATCGGATGCCATGCTTAGAAATGGCCACTGAGGTGTGTGACCAGAGAGACGAAAACAGACGATCTGTTCCCAAAACGAGAGCTTCTTATAGGTAAATTTGATGTTGGGAGTATACAGATGTTCCAGTGTATCATGTCCCACTTTTTAACAGTTTGGTTCTGGTCCTAGAAATTTCACCTTCATAGACTTGTCATTTATGTGAGACTGCAGGTGCAGGCCCGAATAACCCACATTACAAATCGATCTATGTACGTATATATTATAGTGATCCATATTTGAACAAAGGATGGGTTAGAGATAAAGAGCTGGCAGTGTTTTTCTCAGCCCACCACGCCAATAGTTTCCTGTTCGCAAGTATATATTGCCATAAAAGGAGAAAAAAGAAAAGCAGAAGGCTTTTGATTACATCATGAGTGATAAAAAGAGAAGGAATTCAAAGTCCCATCCACGATTTCTGTAACAGCTGATACTAGGTATATAATACGAGGCTAAATGGCTAGAATTCCTGGTGAGAAGATGGGACTTGTAGTATAAGAAGAGCTTGAAACATCTACTGCAGATCTGCACTGTTCTTTGCGCTTGTCTATCATTATTTGCCTCGATCGACACTCTAGGCTGCAGAATGCCTTCTCTCCCCTGTAATAGATTACCATATTTACACTTCACATCAATTTTCCTAATATTACCCTTTCGGGCTTCAATCTTTACCATACTATAACATTCTTAATATCACATAAGACAATCGTAATTCATTTAGAATGGGAAAGGCAACTGTACCTGTACATGTAAATGTCTTTTCCAAGGAGCCTTTTCCGGCACAAATTGCAGGTACTGAGGAACTCCGACGTTGGATATAACGAAACATTGTCCGCAACTCTATCCGGAGATCTCTTGGTCTTGGCCATAGAAACAACACCAAGTTCCTCACATCTAATATTAAAGACAGTTTCTTCGTGATCTTTACCATCGTAGCATACCTTAGTGTTGGATTCATTTGGTCCATGGATGGTCACACGTGTGTAATCCTCCAAACTATCCATCTCCACCTTGTCAAAACCAGCCTTGAATCTCTCGCAGTTCTTATCAGAACTAACTGGGATGGGATTTGATCGGTTGGAGCTTGGACTACAAATTGCATACCTGGCCAAAATTTCAGGACCACCTCCGTTATTAGACTTCTCAAGAGCAGCTACAATGCCCAACCCAACTCCACCAACATTATCATAGCTCTTTAAACCTCTTGGTGACTGTATCTTGAAGTCTAGAGGACATTTTGGGCTAATGGCAGCATCGGAAAACCCAGCACGGTGGGTGAAGACCAATAATTCCGACATTCTAACGATCATGGGATGGGTTCTTTTGCCCAACATCTATGTCAGAAGATTGAACAAAGTACCAAAATTGAAGAAGTCGGAAGGGTTTATAAGACGTCCACAAATGATGCAATCTAACAATAATGGAGGGTGGTCTGATTAGTTGGAATATATTAAGGAGTGGGTGAGCAGTGAGCTTAGCCCATAGTTTGTTGGCCAATAGAACGACCAGGAAAGATTCCTGAAGAGCCGTTTAGAGATGATAAGGTTACGTGTCAGAATCTTAGGAGACTCCAAAGTCCCGGATGGTTTTAATCGATTCCCCTCTCTGATGTGCAATTTTCTCGTCTAGTCAGTATTCTTATCAAATAGCGGAAATTTATCACTCCATTATAGAAAAACATTTCACTTCGAACTTGTGTTTATTAAAAAAAAACAAAATCCAAAGTTACAAGTATAGGTTCAGGTATAGTAAATAAGAAAAGTTTCTGAGGGCACTGAAGGCATTTAGAAGAGGGCGCCCACAGATCCTTTTAACACCATAGGGTTGTCAATTTTTTAAAAATATTTTTTTAAGTTAAAAATATAGAATAATTTTTGTTTAATTAGGTTCAAATTTAAGCTATTTAGATTAAAGCCTATTTAAGGTTTAACTATTTCAAATAAAATAATATTATTTTATTTAAAATAATTAAACTTCGAGTCAATTTAAACCTGAACCTCATATTATTTTATTTAAAATAATTAAACTTCGAATCAATTTAAACCTGAACCTAACCCATAAATCGATCTATTAAAAACATCTAAATTTAAGTCAAGTACTTACAATTTTCATCCCAGGTTAAAATAAGGAACTATCAGCATTAGAAAAGAAAATATTGCTCCCGTTGGTAGATGACTTAAACGCCACATACTAGCAGTTTGAAGGTATTTGTCAAACAGCCAATATCTTTGTTTGGTTAACAGTTGATGGATTGACTTATTTAACCCAACTAGCTAAAAATTAAAAAGCTTTAAAAAGGAGCATTTTACCTAACCAGCTAACAAAAAATTAACAGCGCGACAATTGCGCCCTCACTAGAATTGAATAGATTACCAAAAGCTTGAAAACCTACCTCAAGGACTACATTTTGTGAAGTGGGTCTCTATCAGAGCATTCAATGTTCATTATTTTTAAAATATATTAGCGTATCTTATTTTATATTTTTTAGATGTAAGCAATAATTAGAAATTATATAATTTAAATAAATTACTTAATAAATAAGAAATTTGTGTGATTAATAAATTCACTTTTTTTTACTTAATTGCATCATTAACTATCAGGATTGAAAATCTAAATTCTTACAAGAATATTCAATAAAATACTAAAATATAATATTCATGTTTTGATAAAAAATTTTAAGTCATGCCTTCATAAGTAATTTTATACATAAACAGCTAATATTAAAAAGTTAATTTTACCAAGCATTCCTAGTAAACAACTCATGTTATCCGCTGATCAAATCAACAGAAATAATCTGCTATTGACTAATGCAATCCACTGATTGTCAAACATGCTAGACAAAAGCCAATGGATCCTACACTCATGGGAGCCTTCAGACGGTGGGTCTAATAAAGTGACAGACAGTGACCCTCATATTGGGTCCTTTTCTCCTGTCAATAGGAACATTAAATGTCAAGGTGGTTTGCCCTTTTTAGTCTTTTCCTTTTGTCCTTCAATAATTGAATTCCTTGAAAGTTCGTAATCTTTTGATTTTTTTGAGAAACATATTTCAGACGAGTTAATATTCTAGACTCTTACATGTAGCCATTCATTCAATACAAATATTTTAAATTGAAATTTTATTTGATATTAAAAAAACTAAAACTAACCAAAATATAGAATATAGATCCCATTCTCATTATTTATCTCTGTTATTATTAGTTTTAAGATTATGTTTAAATTGAAAGGTGTGTGATTAACTTAATTAAGATGAACTAAGCTTGACTCTTATGTGGTGGCAAGAAACATTGGTGACTGTTGTCGCCTGCAACTAAATATAAAAAGAAATCAACTTTCTACAATATAGATTAATGTAGTAGTGGAAAGTATGGATCATTCTCACGAAGAATTTAGACGTTAGTAGTTACGCAATAAAAGTGGAGTTTTAAATTATGAATTAAACATAATTTAATTGGAATACAAAATTGAAAAATAACTAATAGCAAAACACTAAGAATCTAACAATCAATAGGAACAATTTTGGCTTCCGATCTCCGTCATTGTTGTACTTACGTTGATCATCGACACTAAAAATAATCAATTTATTAGTTAAGAATTCATTGTAGTAAATTTTTTTTACCTATTTTCTCTTATGTTTCGTTAATCAAAACATGTATTCAAATTAACCCTTTTAATCAGTAACCTAGATACGATCTCAGATTTAATTAATTAATAGCTTTATGAATCAAGAAAATCGACGAACTAGACAACATATATACGATATACATTTAGCCTAGACAACTATTTTTCCTAGAATCATATCCCTAACATAGTAGACAAAACTCCTAGTCACTACTTTTGATTAAAAATTGAATGTCAACCTATTTAATCTAGTAATTGATTGAATAAAATCACAAACTAGTTGCACACCTAGCTGTAAAATCAAACAATCAAATAATAATCCAGAAAAATGATTAATCCTTGACTAATAAATCGATTCAAATAAAGAACGAAAGTCTCAATCAGAGTTCAATAGCTAGGATTCCGTAAACCACTAACATCATAATTTTTCCTAACTATTTGGGACTGTCACCAATGTTATTGTGGCTTGATTTTTATTTAGGACTGTCAAGGGCATTGTTCTTCTGTTTATACCGCCAGCCCACTTCCTTTCACATTTCGCTACTATAGCTGATGGGACGAATAATGATTAATGCCCACCTAACTTTTCACGCCTCACTTGAAACCCTCCTACCAAACGTCTACATTTTGGGTTAAGTGGTTTTATGAATTAATTCTTGGTCCACTGGTACTATTCACACCCTTTAAACCCACACTTCTCTGTTTTTGCATTTCACTCCTCCACTATGTCATTTGCTTTATGCTTTTAACCTGTTGCGTTTCATTTCTTCTGGTTGTTGCATTTTGGTCTCTGTTGTGATGTGTTTTTGCTTCTTGCTTCCTTGTCGTTTAGCTCCTCTTGCTTTCAACATTTGCATGTTGCGCTGTTTTGCTGCTTGCATGTTGGCCTAACGACTGTGTTTCATTCATTCCAGCTGATGTGTGCTTCCACCCACTAGGTATCACTGCACGAGGCCATGTCTAGTTAGGTTCAAAGCCTGGTTCAGTTATTTTATCCCAAAATCTTCGTAGTTCTTTTTATTTGGTTCCAAAATACTCCTTGACATAAAACAAGATTAATTTTCATTAAGTATAACTTCAAACCTAAATAACAAAGAAAATTAACACACAAAAAGATAGAAAATAAAAACATTAACAAACTCCCCCACACTTAACATTTTGCTCGCCCTCGAGCAAAGTAAACACGACCATCAAATTATATCAATTAGTTTTCAAAGAAACTAAGCGCATGCAATCATTCAAACTTTGGCCAATTAAATGTCAAGCTATTACGCACATCATGATTACTTTTCATCAATGCATATAAGCAAACTCAACTTATGATACTATCATTCAATGATAAGCATAAACTCACAATGGATTTTTCTCACGGAATTCAGAACAATGAACAATAATAGCAGCTAAATACAATGTGCTCTATGAGTAAAAGTATTGGTACACTCGTCTCAGAAAAAATATAGCCAAAAGTCCCAAAACTAGCTAACTTAGTACTTTATTAAACTTGTGAATATGTAAGGCTAATGGGGTTTGATGTTTTAGAATGGGTGTTTTCTTTAAGAAACAAAAGGGGTAAAGGCTCAAAGGAGTTTGTAAGGGTAAATAAGATAAGTGGATCATTTAAGTCAATGGTTAAAAGAAAAAAGGCCTTAATCATTTCTATCTAGCATGCATCTAATATATTCAAACCGATTCAGAGCAAGTTCTGAAGGTAATCAGCACCTAAGGAAATATCACACACACAAAGAAATTAAATGACTTTTGAATGTAGTCATATAGGCTCAATTCTTCACATAAGCTCAATTGAAAATCCATTACGCTTCTATATATTACCTAATCACTCAAGCATCAATTTTTCAGTAAGCTAATGTAACCAACTACTTTAATCAATCAGAATGATTTACCTTCTATTCAATTGGCCTAATTCGACTTCAAGCATGCAATTCAGTCTCATTCCAACTATTAAGATAGAATTTCATGGTTTAACA
>JANIPN010000218.1:22100538-22111456 GCA_027478595.1 Erythroxylum anguifugum
ATCTTCTACATCAAGCTCTACTTCGTGTATCTTTAAAGAACCAAGCAATTCATCAAGCTTTAATTTACTCAAGTCCTTGGCTTCTTGTACTGTAGTGACTTTGGGTCTCCATCTTTTAGGCAAACTTTTAAGAATCTTCACATGGTCTTGATTATCGTAGATTCTCCTAAGAACTTTAAATCCATTAACGATAGTTTAAAATTGTCCAAACATCCTGATCAATGGACTCATCTTCTTTCATCTTAAACAGCTCATACTGATGTACAAGAATACTGATCTTGGATTCTTTCACTGGTTTGTGCCTTCATGTGCGATGGATAAAGTGTCCCACATCTCCTTTACAGTTTCGCATCCACAAACTTTTTCATATTCACTTTTGCTTAAAGCACAACTCAGAAAGAACTTGGCCTTTGAGTTTAATTGAAATCTAGCTTTGTGATCGGCTGACCATCTGGTATAAGGAATGATATTTCCTTCATCATCCATTAGTATGTGTAGTCCATTCTCGATGATATCCCAAAGATCATTGTGTGTGGATTTTATGAAGAGTCGCATCCTGTCCTTCTAATAATGATAATCCTCACCATTGAATGCAAGAGGTCTTGTGAAGGAGGCATCTTTAGCCATAAAAACATGTGATTCAACCATGAATCTTTGTCCTCACTACGTAAAGGTGATTTTTGGAAACCAAGCTCTGATACCAACTGAAGTAAATCACTTGTTAATATAGAATTCACGTGCAATATACAAAATGCAAAAAAAGGGGGGTTGAATTGTGTATTCTTTTCATGAATACAAAAACCTTTGATATTTCTTGAAAAGAACTTTTTCAAGCTATTAAATGAATAAAAAAATAGCTATGTGGTTAAATCGCAAATAACTTCTATACACTTGTTTAAGAACAAGAGAAATTAAAGTGAAAGGTTAGAAGATAGACATTGTGATTTTATACTGGTTCACCCCAAACCTTAGGCAACATCCAGTCCTCAGAGTTCATCTGAGATTTCACTATACTTCTTCAATTTACAAACATTCTTTCTTCCTTTTCAGAACCACTTCAAGTCTCTTACACAAAGTATTCTTTTACTATCTTAGCCTCTTCAGACTCTTAGCCTTTTCTTTCTCTCACTAGACAGATATTGTAAGCTTTTTGTTACAGTAGAGTTTGCTCTTATGTATCACACTTTGAATAAAAAAATTTCTTTGCAAGTAATAACTTGAAAGCTAAAAGTTGAAAGTTGAAAGTTGTTTAGTCTTCGACTACGACTAGTATTTATAGCTTAAGTCTCCAACTGCTTCTTGTTTCTTGTAGAAACTGTTATTCAGTTGAGTTCTGTAACTAATTCCAACTGACTAACTGTCTGACATACTAGAGTATCTTCATCTCTGTATTGTTTGTGTTTTCCTACTTCTTTTATGTTTTCCGCTTCTTCTGTGTTTTTTGCTTCTTCTGTATTTTTCACTTCTTCTGTGTTTTTTGCTTCTTCTGTCTTTTTGCTTCTTCTGTATTTTCCACTTCTTCTGTGTTTTCGCTTTTTCTATGTTTTCCGTTTCTTCTATGTTTTTCACTTCTTATGTGTTTTCCGTTTCTTCTGTGTTTTTGCTTCTTCTGTGTTTTCCGCTTCTTATGTGTTTTTGCTTCTTCTGTGTTTTCCACTTCTTCTGTGTTTTTGCTTCTTCTATGTTTTTGTTGCACGCTTAACACACTTATCAAAACAGTTCATTTATTTCTATTATTATTATTATTTGATTGTCACCAAAATTAATAAACGTGAAGTCTTCTTGGCTTAACATATGTAGGACACTCGCCAGACAGTCCCACATATTATTTTGATTCTTAATATGTTTTTAAGCCTTATTTTTATTAAATTACATTAATTGAGAATAAGTTAGTTCAAATTTCTAATAAATTTGGAAAGGTGTTTCTAATTGTTTGAAAATTGTTTTCAAAGGGTTATTTTATTAGGAATAGTTTGGAATTTAGTTTAATTTTTCAAGGAGTTGGATTATTAAATTAAATTAATTATCAAATCAATTCCAAAATTAAATTAATTATTTTTATTAATATGATTAATAAAAATAATTAATTTAATTTTGGAATTGATTTGATAATTAATTGAATTTTAGAAAAGTAGTTTCTAAAATTAGAATTAATTTTAGAAAATACTTTTCTAATATAGGCATGTACCATAAGAAATCCTCAACAGTAGTCGAAAGGACATATGTGACAGTCTGTCAAGGAGTGCAAACCGTTGGTAATGATTACACTCAGCGTGTCACTTAAGCCAAATACAATCTAATTTCTACTCCAAATTCCAATGGCTCAATATTCATAATTTCTAAAATCATGTGTCTAATTTTTCAGTGTCGTTGGGCAGTCATTTTTAGTACCGAAAATCCAATCAGTCCGCTACTTGACAATTTTTTCGGTCCGAAAATTTTTCCCAAAATTTCCCATAAAATTCATAAAATTTCAAAAAAATGTAAAACACACAAAATCCACTCCAATTCAATTTTCAAACCCTAAATCATATTTTTTCACAATAAACACATATGCCGGGAAATGTCATGAATGCATGTACAATTATGTGCATAAACAAAAATTACAATCCATGTATATATGGAGGCCATATTATGCATGAACATGCCGAGACTAGTTTGCACCCTCATAACCCGTCCCAAATTACTATTTTACCCTTCCCATCGGTGATGGGATGTTATAAGAGTGAATTAATCAAAAAGGAACATCTGAGATAGAGTTACTAGTATTAAGAGACATTGATGGTTGTTTACTAAGTTGACAATTAACACAACGAAAGGAATCGAATTTAGTTAACCCTAATAGACCACGAGAAACTAAGGTTTGAAGTTTGCTAGCAAAGCTATGACCAAGGCAAAGATGCCATTGATAGATGGAAGGGTTGGTGATAGCGGCAGATATAAGGCTTTAAGGAAGATGGAGATAGGTGAGTTCAAATAGTCTTTCCACTTTGCAATCCATCCCAAGAATCTGACCCATCCGCAGATCCTAAACCTGATAACCAAAGGAAGAAAAAATAACAGTTAGTCCTTGTTCATATAGTTGGTCAACAAAGATAAGGTTAAGAGTTAAATTGGGAATGTAATAAGTTTCTGAAAGATTGAGATAAGATGTAGACACTTGATTAGTATGGGTGATATGCATTTTGGTACCATTAGCAATGTGCATAGGTGGGAATGAGGTTTTTGGTGTTTTTGGAGATAGGACATTAGGGTTATTTGTCATGTGATCACAACATGCAAAGTGAAAGAGTCAGGGATTGTTACCTGGAGTGACAAACATGGTAGGATAAGAAGAATCGACAAAGATGACCTATTTGATAAGAGCTTTAAGATCACTCATAGTGATGGTAGTAGAATCCTCTTTGGCAACAAACGAAACAGATGAACACCTAGTCTTTGAGAAAGTTTGAGTTTTAAAGGATCCTCCTTTTGGTTGCAGGGGACGAGTAGGGCAATGTTCCATGATGTGTCTAAGACCATGACAATATCTACGTTCTATAGTAGGACAATCGGCAAAAGCATGACCATTGTAGTTACAATTCTTGCATGTAGAGGCTCTAAATTTTTGATTAGAGGATCGAGGATGCATAGTAGCAAGAACGACCTCAGATTGAGGAGTTTTGTCCAAATTAAGCGTGTTTTTTTAAAATAATCTCTTGGATGGCAATGTCCAAGTTAGGAAGAGGACTGTGGTGCAACAAAGGGGCTCCAACAGCTTCATATTCAAGGCAAACGATATAAGAACTTGAATGAGTTGCAATTGGTCTTTACTGATTTTGACCTGAGATAATTGGTTCCATAAGGGTTAAACCTGAGCAAGAAAATCATTCATTGACTGGTCGGGTTCCTGTTTGAGATTATGGAGAGCGGTTCATAGCTGATAGTAGTGAGCAAGACTAGTTGTGGTGTATCGATTAGCCAGAAAATCCCATATTTCTTTAGTAGTGTCATAATCGACAAACTAAATTTGAATGGATGGCATCGAAGTGTTTCTAAACAAGTGATAATTTGGTGGTTTTTACTATCCCAATCTTCAAGTTGATCAACAAACTTGGTAAAGGACTCATTCTGCTCTTAGATCGGTTTAGCAATGTCATTAGTAACAATATGCCAGAGTTTACGCCCAATTAGAAAACTCTTCATGCCTTAAACCCATATATTATAGATTATAGTTTGGCTCGATTAGAGTAGTGGCAATAGGTTTTAGAACCTCACTTTTGTCAATCTTTGAACATATTTGGCCAAAATAGAGATTATAATTAAATAAATAGGTGTAAAATGAGAAGGTTGAAATAGAGGCAAAAGAAAGGAATTAGGACACAGAAGGATGAAATAAATAAATAAAAGGAAATGATAAACCTTAGAAAATTCAGGTGGGAGATGAAGATAAAGACAAATTAATAAGTGGTGATTAGTGAGTGGTAAGAGACTGGAGCATTAAAGGTTGGCTTTTGGTTGATCATTGATAAGTGATGACAGGTCTGGAACAATACGAGAGTTGGACCGACGGGACAGCTGGAGCCTAGAGTGACAATGAGAACTTGGAGCAATGATGCAGGCGAGAGCAATGAGACTATGGGAGATGGTGAGGCTTGAGAAGGTGAGTGAGGCGAATAGTCAAGATGTAGTATGGATTAGAAAAATAAAAATTACAGCAGACAATCAAGATGGTTGCAAACTAAAGTATTTCTTAATAAGGAGAGACAAAGAGAGAAAACAAGGATACAAGGCTCTGGTACCCTATCATTTAAATTGAGAAAACCTGTGTTTCTTAATATTGAATACAAAGGAGAGTATAGAGTTTATACAAAGAATGAAGAAATACAAAAGGTAATAAAATATGTGCATTGAATTGGTAAAAATCAAGACATATTTACGACCCTCTAATTTTGGTTGATTAACCCAAAGATTTTGACTACGGATGAGCCGCAGATCACACTAACAGTTAGGAGCTATAGCGAGGAGTTTCGTGAGTTCTCGGAGACCCATAAGCCCATTCGTGACTAGTGGAGAAGAAATCACATATCTTTTAAGGTTGGTTCAAGGTTTATGAAGGGAGAAAAATTCAACGAGTTTTTTTGAAACCCTTACTCTTCTTGTTTCTAGTTTCCTATTATTTATTTAGGATTAATGGTTAAATTCTAGTTTTGTTATGTTGTTTTGATTACTTGGGATGTTATTTTAATTCAATTGATTACCCTGTGAATTTAATACTTATACAATTGCTGGAATTTTGATGTCAAATTTCAGTTGTTGATTGTGTTTCTTTGTGCTTGATGCATTGAGTTGGTTCAATTTCTAAGAGTATAAAGGAACAAGTAGAAACTAGCTAGTTGGTTTTTTGCTATTAATTTGTTAAATGTCTCAGATTTTCTCAAATATGTAGAAATCATATGACTAAACTAAAATTCAAAACTTACTTGTTCATTCGTAAATATTAGGTTAGATTTATATTTTATTTCTTTGATTCCTAAATTTGATTCGTTTCAACATCAAACACCCCTTCCTTCTTTTTATTTATGTATTAGCTTAGAATAATTCATAGGCTTCCATAATTATAATTGTTTTAGTTTTGGATTTCTTTTATACTTCTATATAAAGTTAGTTGTATGAATATAGGTTAATGTATTGTGCTCAAAATAATCATGTATTATAAAATTGGATTTTATTTTTGTTCTAAGAATATGTTGTAAGTTTATTTTATTAAGTTTTGATGTTGTATCTTATTTATGTGGTTAAAAAGGACATTATGTGTTTATGCGTTGATGATGTAATTTTCATACGAGCGAAATTATTAGGATGTAATTATTTCTTGCGTAATTATAAAAAAATCCAAACTTTCATCAATTTTGCAATTATAGCCAGAACTTTAAAAAGTGACAATAAAATACTTAAACTTTCAATTTTTTAATTCTAGCTTGACGTTACTGTGTTTGTTATCTTTGCTAACGTGGCACTGCAATGTGTCCAGGGAACCTAATTAATCAGACACGTCAGCCTAATTAACAGAAGTGATTTAAATTAATGAAACGATCTTAAACGACATCTTTTTAACAAGAGTAAATCCTATCTTTCGATCACTCCTCCCAGGTGCACGAAATCCCTAAGTATTTCGACATTATTTCGTCCCTCCTTTTTGTGTATTCCTTTCCTTCCCTTCCCTTTCTTTCTCTCTGTGACTATAAGAGAAATTTGAATCTTTCGTCATAAAAATTCCATCTTTACTTGTTGTTTTGTTGTTTTACATACCATCACTTTCTTTGCCACCCCATCTTCTGATTCACTCTCTTTTGTTACTCCAAACTTGCCTTTTTTATAGAGAGCTTATAGCGATGTAGCTTATAGTAGTTGGTGAGTGGTTCTAATCCTATTGGAAGCCTTGGTATTTGTTGTTGGGTCATTTTTATCTAAAGCACTATATTTTCTTGAGGTATTCCTTTAGATGGTGATTTCACTGCCATTTTTCGAAGTTTATTCCCTTCTCTTTATGTACACTTCCTTTGTTCTTTTTGTTTTCTTCCATCTATAGTTATGTTGGTTTGATATCTTCCCCATTGAATGGAATTCCTTTTTAATTCCCCTTCACTATTTTTTTCTGCTTAGACTTATCCAACCTTCGTATGTTTTTTATTCCCTTTTTAATAATATTTTCAATCTTTGGAATGGACAAGCTTTAGAGCATGATTTTTGTCTCCTTGACACTTCTGTTTCTTGGGTTTGTGCTTTCTACGAGGATACTTCTGTTTTGTGCGTCTGGAAGGAGGGATCAAAAGATAAGATTTACTCTTGTTGAAATGATGTCATTTTAGTTTTTATCATAAAATGACATTGTTTCATTAATCTAAGCCACTTTTGTTAATTAGGCTAACGTGTCTGATTAACTAAAGTCTCTAGACACGTGGTAGTTCCATGTCAACAAAGATAACGGAGATACTAACGTTGGGTTATAATTGCAAAATCGACAAAAGATTAGAATTTTTTGTAATTAACCCTTGTTTCTTTTAAAAGTATTGTAATTAATAAACTAGATTAGTAAATTAACTTTTCTCGTGGGATCGACTCTTATTTGCTCTATACTATATAGTTTAATACATTTGTTTAATAAATTAAAAGTAAATAAGGATTTAATTTGTATACGCCTAACAAAATGTACCAATCATGTTTCAAAATGTGTTACATGACTCAAATACACTTCATAGGCTCTAACAAACACACTCATTAAGTATATGCTTTTAAATGTAATTAACCCTACTAGTCATACATTTATTTCATAGGTTATGATTGTTTGCTTTTGTATTTTCCATAACTGAGTTGTAAATTTTTTAAATCTAAGTACATAGTTGATAAGTTTCATTTACATAACAAGCAAACAAGTCCCAATTCAAGTTTTTTTGAATATGTTGATTGTTTAACATAATTAGAATTTCACTTAAGAAATTTTTTACTTATACTAATAAGACCTGATGTTGGAATATCAACCAGTTTACTTGTGTTAAGTCTTTAAGGTAACCCTTGATCCTAATTCTTATTAAAACCACATAAGATATGTGCATTACATTGATGCAAAAAGTAAAAAAATCTTTACCTTTTCAATTTACTTTGTACCAAGAAGAGATTAGAATCAACATTTAAGGTTTCTTATTAAGGGGTTTATTGATTTAAGAAATTAAAATTTTTATTAAATTTAATATAATTATGATTAAATAATATTATTAAAATTAATATATATTTTTAGTTTTATTTATAATTTCATGAACATAATAAGAACTTAACATTTAAAACAATTTAAGATTATTTTTAAAAATGTATCTCACTGTTACGTGGAATAGTTAGAACTGTGCTAAAAAAATGAAAACTTGTATTATAACATATTTTTGTTCATTTAAAATTTAATTTCAACATTAGTTTTTTTTTTGAAGGTTATGAAACTTTAGGATTGAACTTGTATTTTAATAAAAATTTTAAAACAAAAAATATACTTTTGCCCTATATTAATTGATCATTGCTATGATCATGTCTATGTACTTTTCTGGATTGACAGCAGAATAAGAACTGTTCAATGATATTTTTGTTTAACATTTGGGGGAGCGTTTATCATAAAGTTATAAATGTTATGGATGGAACAATAAGTTAGTTTATGTGTCGAGTTTTTTAGCACGAGGAGTTGAATTTAAAGAAGCCTCCAAATGATTTGTGGGAAAAACTTATGACAAAAGGGGCACTTTTAACTCTAAATTTTACACCAATCAATAAGTACGACTTAAACATTCAGACGTTAACAATGCTAACCCTAACATTTTAAAAATGTTCAATTGTAACCAAAGCCTAACGAAAAATTCAAAACGCTCTGTTAAGTGTCAGGTTAGCGTTGACTTGGCACTTAACAATTATTATTCTAATCAAATTGGTGGGTCATTGTCGCCATGTCGACGCTGACGAGGTAACTGGGACCCTTTTTAATTAAATTAAATATATTTTATTTATTAATAAGAGTGTGGGACCCATTTTTAATTAAACATTAATCAAATCGTTAACCTTAAGGATTAGATGACTGGTTATTTTCTTAACCTTAACAAAGTTTAATCATGTCATTAGTTCAAACTAACTTAACAATTATCATTAAGTTAACAAAGATTTAGTTAAAACAAAATTAATAATTAATGAAACATATGAATACGACAGTGTTTTGGAACTGTGTCATCGTGTCTTCAGCAACCTTATGATAATCAAACATCATTCTCCATTCGCGCCATTATTAGTGGTCACCAGTAATAAAGTTGGTCAACAAAAGCACTATTCACGCAATGTAGTGGTGAGCAATCCTCGAGAGAAGTCGTGAGCATCGAGGCGTGTTGAGTTAACTGAGGTATGTTACATTTGATTATTGTCATCTGTTAGGTATTTTTGTGTATTTAGGATGCTTTCTTCTTGTGGGCTACATATGCGGTCATTGTTGTATTTGTTAGATAATGGTTGTTGTCGTTAGTTTATTGTTAGGTGTGGTCTTGAGTGTTTGTTTGGATAGTTTCTGGTCCCCCTTGTGGTCCAATAATGTTTGTTGTGGATGTTTTGTGGTATGCACATGCTCCTTCCCCTAGACAAGGAAATAACACTTATGTATTCTTTTCTTGAATTTCTATGTAACATGAATGTTAGGAATTTGTAAACTATATCCCACATTGTGACACTTGCTCTTTAACTTTTTTCAGAAAATAGCCAATTTATGAAGCCTAAAGCTTTGCCTAATATAAATTCAAAGTTTCGATCTGAAATTACATAATTTGCATCTGCAATACTCTTTTTGTACTTTTTTATCCTTATTTTGTTTTATATCCTATAAAATTTTCATTTGAATAACTATACTAAGAGGTTTGTTATGTTGCATTAAAAAACTCTATGTTCATCCATTATTTTGAAAGTTGTTTTGATGCTTTGGCATCTATTCCATCTCTTAAAATAATCTCCCTTCTTCATTGGTACTAATATCTCATCAGTGAAATTGCAGAGGTCTTAGGTATAGATGGTAGACCATATACTTTTAGTTTTTTCTTAATAATTGCATTACTTTTTTCATTTAAACTTGCCTGTGTGCTTATGTTATGTAGGTTTTAATGGCTCAATATGGAAGTATACCACTTTCATACGGGAAATTTTATGATGGAGGTTGAATTGACATATGTTGGTGGGGATCTTGCTACATTTGACGAAATTGTTATTGACTTTGTTAGTTATTGACAAATAAATGAGATGGGAATAGAGTTAAGGTATGATAAAATTGATAAGGCATATTACAGAGAGCCTGGTGTAAACTTTAAGGACTCATTAAAAGTTATCAACTTAAATGAAAGTTATATTACGCTAGCAAAGCTAATGCAAATACATGGGATTGTTGATGTAAATGTAACTCATCATGTAGACACACATATCCATGCTATTGATGATGTAAATGTAACTCATCATGTAGACACACATATCCATGCTATTGATGATGATGGGGACATAAAGGGGCAAGGTGCAAAAGGGGATGAGAATATGGAAGAAGAAGCTGCAAAAATGGAAGAGAATTTGGATAGAGAAGGTGCACAAATGTATGAGAATGTGGAGGAGGTGCATGAACAAATGAGAATGTGAAGGGAGAAGATGCACAAATGGTTGAGAATTCAGAGGGCGAAGTTATAGAAACGAAAGTTAATGTGGAGGAACAAAGTGCACAGTTTCAATTAAACTTTCAAACATATGGGACTGTGGAGGGAGAAGGTGCACAAACAAATGAGAGTGTGGAGGGAGAAGATGCATAAATGGATGACAATTCGGAGGAAGAAGGTGCATAAAAGGATGTGAATCTAGAGGAACAGAGTGCATAGTTTCAATCAAACTTTCATAATCAAAATTTTCATAAGACACATGAAATTAATATCAACCATTACATTGATCAAATTCAATACAATATCCTTATAACATATTTACAAATAAAAAGTAATACAACCATAAGTAATCCTATTACAATAACAATGTTCATTAATAAACATTTAATTTATTTTTCTCTTTTCTCAATAAATGTATGTCCTCCTTCAAAAGATTCATTTGTTTTTCAAACTCTTTTGTTGTGCTTCTTTTAAGCTCTTCCTTTGATATTGATAATTCACTCCTTAAATTTTGAATCAGTTCAACGACTTTCTCACTAAATTCTTCATTGTACCATTTGAAAAGCTTGCATCTCCCAACCTACAACTTTCAATTCAATTTCAATAAAAAAACCTTAAACAAAGTTTAACGTTCAACTTTATTAATCTAATAATAATAAATTCTCACCGGATAATTGAGGCATCCATAAAATCTTCGGCGAGGATTACGATCACTCCATGATGTCCTCAAT
>JANIPN010000218.1:22116907-22128365 GCA_027478595.1 Erythroxylum anguifugum
AAAATGATAGTGTAAAGAGTTCAATTGCCTTAAGATCCCTCTATTATAGATATGTTTTCAAATCTCCTTATATTATGTATATAGATCAAGTTATCAATTTACATTTATGTTGGACTAAAATCACTATATCCCACTTCCATCTCCATATTGGAATCAGTAGATGTAATAAATCACTCTAAGACACACACTAAGTTGCCATTATTTGAGTCGTACATCAAGAATTATCTAAACATGGGGCTAACGTAAAAATTAATAAGTTGGCAATATTAAAGTAATTGAGATGAACATATAAAGCACAAAATAAGCACGAAATCAATTTCTCAGTTGAGAAAGAACTAGATTTGATTCTAAGTACGGTAAAAATCATGATGTACTCCAAGGCTACTAGATTGTGGGCAAATACTACAAAAACTGTAAGTAACACTTGCTCCGAGGCTATTAGAATGTGGGAAAATACTTAGCTCACTTATAACTAAGTGACATAAAGGATGAAACTTGAGATTCCTCTCGCTGTGATTCTCAACCAAGATCAACGACCATGACATGATATAATTTCAATAAGGACATAACAAATCAATTAATGAAAGTATCTAAGTACACCTGAATCCCTTCACCATCCCAAGCTTTTTCCAATAAGACCAAGCATTATTGCACCCTTTATTGGAAAGGAATGTAACCACTTAAGAAACAACTATTCCAAAAATTAGCCGCAAACTAAATCTTGCATTTAAGCAATTAATAATGACAAACCAAAACATCCATTAACTGCAAACATATATATGAATCTTGAACTAATCTGCAAGGACATGCATCTTCTCCTCCTTTTATATCCACAAAGATGACAATTTGAAGATTTATACTCTGCATGTGGTTACCACAGTATCTACCACCATTAAGAAATGCAAGATCCAAATGGATTAATAAGATCCAAATAGATTGATATGAACATTTATATCAATAAGTGTATAATCATATATCATAAATGAGACAGGAAATAAATATTCAATATTATCATAAACGAGAACGCAAACTATTTGTAATCAAAAGTAGAACAAAAAAATGAAAAAGAAAAATAAGAAAACCAAATAATATTGTTTTTAGAGTTTTCCTTCCTTCGTCTCTTCTACTAGAAAATATATAAAAATTAATGCATAGACCATTACCTAGAAATGGACATCACTTAACCAAGTTGTGAAATAAGTTTAAAAAATTGATCATTTTTAAATACTAACCTACAAAAAAAATAATGGCAAAAATCTCCACAAGCTTGTTAATTACAAGCTGGGAAGAATTAAAAGAGAGCATTTGTAAGGTGAATAATGAACATTATGGTCACTTGATTGAGGAAACACAAGACAATCTACATGCTTGGACAAATAAGCATGGTCTTTCATTCCTGCATATAAAAAATTTGAACACTAATTTTTTATTCTACAATCCAAAATGTCTAACAGATCCCCAAAAATAAGGACATTAGCAAGCAAGAAGCTAACAGAGAATAATCAAACAAAAAGACCAACCAATTTAATTAAGTCCCTCGAAACAAGTGTGAAGGCTCATAGAGGAAAGGTATCAATATGCAAACCTCATGAAAGAGAGAATTTTAGGGTCCTCTCCAAGCAAATAAACAAGGTCAGATAAAAGTCACTACACATCAGGGTCCAAAAAGATAATCACACATGTTCTTGAAATATTACCAAATGAGTTAGGGTTTGTGCTTGTTAATTCTTTAACATGAAATGCCAATGGTAGTAAAAGATGCTAAAACTAAACAACCAATTATTTCTACCAAACTCCCAGTACAAGCCACCAAAAGGAAGATCAAGACAGAACCCATAACATAACTCACACAAGCACTCACCTATGAACAATGATGCTTGCGGCGAATTCTCTCCCAAACAGACAGTGATAGATTTCACACGGAAAATGAAATAAGGAGAGTCGGCGAAATGAGGAGGGTTGGACGGAGACTGAAGACTACACGATGCGTAAACAAAATTTTTAATCATTTTGTTTTTATTTAATTATTAATAGTGTGGGACCCACATGTAATTAAACCTATCGATTTTCACGTTCCCACCGAATCCCAACAGCTATTGTGTACCCAGAGTGTATAGCTTATAATCACACTCAAGACCTGACACGGAGTATGCTCGTCAATTTCCACCACACTGTTAACAAAAAGAACAAGCGTATCTCAGTTCTCTGTCTTCTAATTAAGTAGAAAAGATCATATCATACATCATTAGCCACAGCAGCTTTCTGCTGTACCTGTACTTGAAAGAATCCTATTTCCTATAGTATGTAAGCTGAAAGAGAAGGGAGCACTATTGACCTAGTGGAAGTGTTATCAGTAGTCGGAGTCAACTTTGCTCTACATCGTGTAGTGCATGCACTCTGCCAATCCCAGGAAAGCTCAACATCGTGTAATATTCGTATCATATGATCACTTGTTTCAAGATTGTAACGGTTCTTGGACTGCCCGTGTATTGCATTCTCCAACTGATCGATAAAAGATACAACCTACCATTATTGTAGTTATCTATTAAACGATGCCGAGTTATCATCACAGTGGCCTCTCCAACCACTCCCACTTTCAGTCCTACTACAAGCTTGATTAGGAACTGGCAGGTTACCAAGATCACCATCCAAGCTCATCTGTTGCACTTCAGCAGATGACAGTATCTTAATGCTCTGAGCACAACTTACGAACTCCCTACAACCAATTCAAAAGGCAGCAATTAAGAACATAAACATCTGACGATGTAAAAACACTAGTATAAAATTCAAGCTCTTTTTCTTACTCCCAAGGATCATCACCAACAAGGAGTATATCATTCTCATGATCCACATAAACTAGTTTCCAGTCAGAACTCTGTGGATCTTCAAGCTGTCCTTCAATACCAAACATGCGAGCCAGATCATGTCTAAGTTCATCATATCCTATGTACCGGGTGATATCAATAGATCTTCCTACTGAGCCACGCTTTTGAACCTTCAAACTCAAAGGCCAGTGTCAGGTATTCGATGCAGAAGTAAAATCTATTGCCAGTGTAAGGTACAAAATGCTGAACTAAAAAATGTCAATGGAAGGTAGTCAAATAACATTAGAAACTATTTAATCATTATGTTGATTAGGAAATTGTTTAATAATACCACTATAGTGCCAAAGAAAGGTATTACTGCAAATAACTGAATAAATTTAAAACTTCTGCTAAGTGTTATTCCCAACCACACTGTGGAATTGCATAAAAAGAACTTAAAACAGCACTAAGGGACGTAAGGCTTCACACATTCACTAAGGGAAATACGAAAAGACAAGTCCATTCTTAAGATACTTGCTATTCACTACCATATAACTTCCATTTTGTGATAAAACAAAAATTCTGCATCTCAAGCCTGAGTTTCTTATAAAATTCTATCCTGGATCTCAGGAAAGTAATAGCATCCCTTGGATGTGAGAGAATAGATGAGGATGACAAACCTTTGTATATGTTCTCATTCGTTGTAGCTGATTTCCCCATATCCCACCATTCAAAACCCCAGTATCATTGAGGGCAACATCATTGGAACATCCTGGCTTCAAAGGTATGTTCGACACCCCGAATGATTGGGAGCTTATGGGAGCAGTAGATAATTCTCTATCATTATCTCTAGGGTTACCACCATAATTTGAAAGCAAGTTCTGAAGATCCTTTTGAGAATCATATCCCCTTGATAATAAAGTGTCGGGTGCCAGACCATCAATACTAGTTGCAAGAGGAAGATTGTTCTGAGGATTTGATTGGACATCCCCTTCCAAGCCAAAGGTGGGAACAGAAAAATTATGCTGGATAGTACCAGCATCTAGGAAATATGACGTACCAGAAGAGGAAGCTTCCAATTGGTCAGTTACGATACCTTTGTATTTCGGCTGCAGTTGGTCTGACCCTTTTGTGCTGGGAAATTCACTTTTAACATGGATATCAGACTTGCTATGCAGCCCCTGAATCAGATTACTTGCGGGCTCAACTACTGAATCTACCATCATCGCTGTAAGTGGTTGTTGATTTTTATTCAGGAAGTTTGATGGGGAAATCTGGCAATTATTTGTGGACGGAGAGGTTGAACAAGATGGAGCATCTCCATCTGTAAAAGTGGAATGTGCTTTAAGTGCTATAGTTGGTTTCTGCAGGTTTTGGGGCTGGTTCAAGGGAAAAGCATGTACTTTCAATAGTGCTGCTGTTGACAAGCTGCTATTGCTGATTGTTTGTTGCTGAATTTGTGACAAGGACAACTGTTGGGGCTGCAAAAGTGAGTTTGTTTGAGATAGCAATTGCTGTTGCTGCTGTTGCAATCTCTGAGCCATCGGTAGATGAAGCTGTTGATCTGTGAAACCAGCTTGTGATATTTGTTGCACCTGTGGCTGTGGCTGTGGCTGTGCTCTCTGTGATAGGCTTTGTTGTAATACCTGCGGAGGGGGTTGCTGCAATTGTGTCTGTTGTTGTCTCTGCAAAAGGCTAGATTGCTGCTCCGGTTGTTGAAACTGTGTATCTTGCGGTAAAGAGGTCAGCTGACATGAACTCTTACTAGAGGGGATGCTTTGGGACTGCGTATTGCTTGCCAGTAACTGCTGTTGGTGCTGAAGCTGAGGACATACAACTGGTTGTTGTGTATTTTTATTTGGGATCTGGTTTGGCAAAATCACACCATTAGTCACAGGAGCTGATTGGTATTCTTGATGTTGCTGCTGCTGGATTTGTAGTGCCTGTTGCCGAATTTGTTGCTGTGACTGCAGTTGCAGCTGTGGTTGTGGTGATTGCCTTTGCTGTTGCTGCTGAGGATAAGGTTGCTGCGAATAAGGCTGATGCTGTTGATTCATAGGATTCTGAAATAATTGTTGGAGCGGTGGTTGTTGATTCCATTCCGTTAGTGATGGTGGCAACTGGTTGCCTTGATTTTGTGGACTTGGTTTACTAAATTGCACATTTGGTGTAGACGGTGTAGGGGATTGGAAATTGAGCAACTTGGATGGATCATCAGTGCTGAGGTTAGCATTCAAAGTATTGGAAGAATTCATGGACGGTAATAATCCTGATTGAGAAGCTGGAAACCGATTATTTTGTTGCATGCTCATCCATTGAACTAAACTCAAACCAGGGAAGATAGAGCTTGGTGCATCCTTCATGCCAAAGTCATCTGCAAGCCATGGCATAGCTCTTCTGAAAGCATTCCCACCGTCCAAGTCGTCATCTATATAAGTAGTAGTAGTAGATCAACAATGAGGAAAAACTGATACTACAATGCAAACAATATTTTAGTGGGTGTTGAGACCCGATATAATCAAGGGTGGGCAGATCAGTAATTTGGAGAGTGTGTAGGGGTGTGAGGAGAGATTTGTTGCTGAGTTTGTTAGTTAGTTAGAGAGAGGGGAATAAAAGGGGTAGTGTGGGACAGATGAGGGGTATCTACGAATTGGTATAGTCATTGTGTATTGAGGAGGTTGCTAGCCCTCGAAGCTATTGTGGAGGTTGCTAGCCCTCGAAGTCTAGCTAGATAAAAATATTTCTGGATAGTGTTCACCACTATTTCCTTCTTATCCCTGTTCAATTGCTACTGTGCGTGTTTGTTCTGTGCTGTGTTTGTTGGTTCTGCTCTGGTTTTACTGCTGTTGTGTGTGTTGTTGTGTGATTGTTGAGGTGCAAATTTCGGTGTTAGGAGCTGAATCAGTGTTAGAGAAAGTGGTCTCTAACAGTGGGCTTAATGTAACTTTCCCTGACGAACAAGGTCTGAAATTTACCAATCTTCACTTCAAATAAAAGAATAAGCTAGGGAGAGTAATCCAGTTGAAAAAAAATCAACAATTTATGTACCAGGAAAATGCAAGTTACTGGATGTACATGAACCCCTAACGTGAAAAGGAAAAAACAGTGGGTCAAGTTTTTCTTTAGTTTCCCCACAAGCAGCTAATAAAATATCATACTCAACCTCACCCTCCACCGCCATCTTATTTTGGCTGTGAGAGCATTAACAAACAAAATCAGTTTCAAGGCCATGCAAAATTAAGATTAATTTCTTGTTTCCTTTTCTCCACATATTAGCTACAAAGCATGATAAAGCAAAATAAAAAAGCATGAAAAGGAGAACTGCATTGAGATTTGACTTCAATAAGTGGTATAGAAATCACTAATTTACCTGGCATCCCTGGCTGTCTTGGGAACGTTGGTCTGAAAAATGGAGGGCATATATAGAAAGGAGTTACAACAGGTTCAATCTCCCAAACAGATACACGGCTGGGCCTTTCACCAGCAGTCGATTCATCCCACCCGACCTAAAATTAGTCTGATGTAATCAATCGAGCAATTTATAAACATGCACTTGCATTTATGTACCAATGTTTACATACAGGTGAGAGCTATCTTAATATGAAAAAATGTCTGCAAATTAATGTAATAGTACTTGAAGATTGCGCCATTGTGAATTTTTCCACCGTGCTGTATCCACATCACTGATACCAGTAATAGTACCCATGTATCTACGAACACCTGATTCTTCAGTCTCAAACATCATCCTAAATCTCATGCCAAGAGACACTTGTGTACACATTGCCTTATTATACTTGGAGAAGGGAATCACAAATTCAGCTGGACTTGCCCTATTAAGTTAAAATGTCAATAACATTCCATAGCTGTTAGTTTCAATACAAACAGTGATGATGGAAGCAGCACCTTGGATTGTAAAATACAGTAAATGGACTATTATTTGCAGCAGCATGAGCAGCAGCAGCAAGAATACCAATATGCATGCTGTCACTGGATATGACAGAGGAAGAGAGAGCTGATTGCTGTCTATTCGCACGCCTTATGCCCAAAAGAAGCTGTGATTTTTCATCCCTACATCAAAGTTAGGATATCTTAGCTTAAAAGGGTAATGTCCCAGCTGAAGCATTTCCTTGTGACCATCAATGTCATACCTTATAAACAGAACAGAGTCACCAGCAAAAAGTCTTTTTGTGCTAACAACGACACTCCAACCTGTAGTGAGCAGGTGCCTTTTTGGTTGACCTGCAATAGAACAAACTCCATGTATTGAGTAGATTTTAATATTGTGTTATTTTATGCTAAAAGACCAGTAGGTATGTAGTTCCCGAGATTTTCCATTACCAAGCAGATAAAGTGACAAACTTCACTAGTATGGAAAAAAAATTGTTAATGCCACATAGGTCAGATTTGACAATTTGCAAAGACTACTTTTTGAAAGGAGTTATAGCAGGATTAAAGCAGATTACAATACAGAGATCATTTTAGAATGACCATATCTTTTTACCATCTTGCTTACATTGTCATCTTAATTTCCATACATGATTAAGCACACAAGCAAGAAGTCACATGAGGCAATACCGCGATAAATATGTCTAAAATTCCAAGAATTGTCATGTAAATCTCTTGCTACCAGCTCCTGAGCAGGTGGTTGCATTGAATAGTCCTAAAATAACATTTATATTAAGCATTAGAAAAGAAATTGCAAACAGTAACATAGAGAACCTATACATATAGGATGCAAATTTAAAAATATTGCACACACCAGGGGTGGGAAGATCTTCTCAGCCGCTCTTCGAGGTACAGAGAATCCACCATGTGTGCTTGTGTCACTGGCTGTGAGGGTTTTGCAGAAGAACTCAGCAGGTTGTTTGTTTTGATTGAGGCCCATATCAGATGCAAGTATAGCTTCTTTGTCATACTGTAAAAGATGATTTAAGTAGACTTATTTGAAAATTTCGAATCTGTTGGTGCTAAGCTTTCATGTAACGACCTCAAAAAGTTATCACAAATGGGTGACCTACTTTGCTTACAGGCTGAAGGGTCATCTGGGCATACACCTCATCAGTTTCTGGATCAGCCTGTTATTAAACATACATATAGATAAGCTGACATTTGGCTGAAGTAAATAAAAATAAGCTCGTCACTTCAAGTGTTCATATTATTCACTTTTTAACCAATAATTACGTACATTCCAGCACCTACAAGGCCAATGACTAGCAAACAAATTTACGAATAATCATATGCCATTCTGAAACAGAAGGATGCGTGGACATCAAAATCAATTTGGAACTCTTTACAAAAAGAACAGTTATAGTAAAACTAAAAGACGTAGTCATGCACAACTGGTAACAATTTTGAGACAAGAACATAAAACAATACTGAAATTAACTTCCAAATTTTGAGATTTTGGGGCAAAGAAGATTTCATACATGCAATGTCACATTGTGAAGAATGCAGATCAACTTGGAAGGGAGGTTGGGATAATTTGGCATCAAATCAGTCTCCTTTTGCATTGATGCTGCAACCTGAAAGTAATAGAGCCAGAGACTTCTTCATCAGTAACAATAAAAGGAATTAGTTACTTAGATTTAAGGAAGGCAACATACTTGCTCGCTGTGACCCTGGGGAAAGTAAACTACAAGACTGCCAACTGGAGGCAAAGAAACCAATGGTCCAGCACAAGCATGCCATAACTCTGAATTAATAGCTTTTCTTTCGCCTGTTCTCAAATCCATAAGAACATCACTGTCAGCAAGAAATACTAAAGGCCAAGAAACTTTTAGAAGAATTGTCCTCTTTAATTAAATCACTGTTCTAAAGTTCACTAAAGATGCAATAGATCCATTTGATCTGAACAAACAAATAGTACTAGTTTAGAACCCTAAACAGGTTTTGAGGCGTGATAAAAATATAAAACCACTACAAATATCATAATTATAGCATGAGTCATTTAAAAGAAAACATAGGTTCTCGTTTATGGGCAATATGACAGCATGACTCTAAAGTAAAGGAGATGTATAGCTGTCGAGTTAAAATCAACCAGTTGTACTGAAATGCAAGAAGGAACCAATGAAGTAACTATAAGGATGTTTCCAGCACCATTCTTTCAGCGAACAACTTGAGGAACACTAGTCACTAGGCTGAGAAAATTTGTTGCTAGACATACAAACTTGTAGTGAACAAATTCTGGGCTTCAAACTAAAGAAAACTCTGAAGATCCAAATGAGAATATGAAACAAGACAGCAGCAAAATAAGATAGATAGGAAGCTTGAGCTTCTTCCCCAATTCTGTGCAGTTGAACGAAAAAACTTGTTGCAACGCCAATTTCAGAATATAGGCCATAAATCAGTCAAGTTCAGAAAGATTGAAGCACATTCTGCCCATAACTCATCTCGACATAAACAAACAAATCTTTATAAGTCGCAAGTAAATTGTTTATAAAAAATCACATGTGACTACAAAAGGGTACCAATATAATTTGTAAAAATAAATAACTAAATCGGACAAAAAGACTCCAATTGAGAAATAACAATAGGAAGAATGACTCAAACAACAGAAAAGTACTTCGAAGGAAAAAAGAAAGAAAAAAAATCAATCTTTAAAGAAGAATTTCATCCTCTCCTATGAAGCAACGA
The DNA here is from genome assembly GCA_027478595.1 of Erythroxylum anguifugum. Classification (NCBI taxonomy): domain Eukaryota; kingdom Viridiplantae; phylum Streptophyta; class Magnoliopsida; order Malpighiales; family Erythroxylaceae; genus Erythroxylum; species Erythroxylum anguifugum. Next base: position 22,126,345 of record JANIPN010000218.1, read on the forward strand.
GACAAGCCAAAAATGAAGAAGAGTTAATAACAAAATAGCCAGGCTTGTTTAAATCTTTACAAAAGCCAGAAAGCATAGAGTAGAGAGAAGGAATCATGACAATATAACAAAAACCCAGAACCACACAGGTTTAGAAATGAACTTCAGTTGAGATACCCACCTTCTCCATAATTAACCAGTAGCCCATTTGAAGAAACCTTCATTCTAGCAGGTTTAAATGATACGAAGTCCCCTCTAGCAAATCTTATCACCTGCACTACTCAGCACAGAAACTTACCACTAGCCTTCTCTTTCATTATAAACTCAGCTCTAACTCACTATGCCATTGTCAACAATTGCACTATATATCGCTTCTCTTGGAGTAACCAACTAAAGTAGCACACTTGATCACACCACTAAACAAACAAAACCAAACACGAACTTTCCTTCCAAACCCATTTTTCTTCGTCCTCTTCGAGAATCCACAAAAAACCCCGCAACTGAATCTTCTCCATGAAAAGAGACCGTAAAAAGGAACGAGAATCTCAATCAATTACTGATAAATGACAAATTTCTGGGTGATAACAAGCACATAAATTCCACATTTTTTTTCTCATTCACCGAAGCTAAAGATAGGAACTTTTCAGTGTCCTTTATTTTTCCTTTCGGTGGGACTGGGATCAAAGCGAGAGGAGAGAAAGTGTCCTGTTGCGGAGATACCAGAGGTCCGGAACACTGGCAAGAGCAGACGCAAAAGCGAAGACAGCTATTTTATTTATGTGAAGAAGCCGACATGTAATGTTTTGTTTTGTTTTATTTATTAAAAAACACAAACTAACAGAAGAAAGAAAAAGGTGTGAATGTGACTGTGATGGTTAATTAATTAAAATATTGTTGTAAATCAATGTTAATCTTTCTTTCTGTACATCATCTAGGCATTCCTAGTCCTACTGAATAGCCAGTAATACATTCGTCAACAGTATTTTAATTGAGTGCAAAATGAGATATTCTAGATTTTCTGTCCGGAGTTAAGACATCTTATTCTGTCTCATAAATTTTAGTCATTTATTTATGTAAGTTTCGTGTAATTCCGCATAAATAAACTTGAGACCTACATAAATAAATGGCTAAGATTTATTAAACAAAATAAAATACTATAAAATTGGACAAAAGATCTTGCCAGGCCCTCACATGCAACGATCGCAACCTTGGTGGGTCACAACCTGGGTTGAGGCATCATTATACCGCAATTGAAGTAGAATTATAATAATAAGGAGGCTTTTACTTTAACATTTCTGCAATAGTTGAGGACCGTCCTGATGGTAATGATAGTGTCCATATTCCGTCATGCTCTAGGGCCCTCCCAATTTAAATTAAAATAAATAAAAGGGTTAGAGGAAAGTCTACATACATAGTACTATGTGTAATCTTGCACAGCCTCGAGTTATAACATCAACTTATTGTTCTTAGTTTAGTAACATACAGAGCAATTTATACGTTTTACGTATCCTTTACACATATTTCAAGTCCATAAAATGCTAAAATGGAAACATACAGACATACTATTCTATAGGGAAACATCCAGATTGATTGAAGATCCCGTGTAACAAACACAGGACTTTGGCACCAAGCAAAGAGAAGAACAAGTGGTGGCAGAGCAGGAAATCAGGTAATTGTTCCAGACAAGAAACGCTAGCTTGTCAATCGATGAATCGAGCAGGAAAAGATTTGGAAAGCACAATATATATATAGCAGCAGGCAGGCAGCCAAATTAACGACAGCTAGGAAACTCCTAAACATTGTGGAGCGAGTCAGCATTTGTCGGACCAACACCAACCACCTCCGAAATTATTTTATTTAGTTCTGTTTAAGTCAATATATCAAATCACGGCCCTGGATTCTCCGGTTGGCCACTGCACCTTCCTGCTTGATCTTAGTTTGTACGGTATACTGATCTTAATGATCTGTCATGCACAAAGAAAACGAGAAAATGCTGTAGTCCATACAACCACAACAAACACACAGTCAACGAATGTTAAACC
>JANIPN010000218.1:22153156-22164624 GCA_027478595.1 Erythroxylum anguifugum
CTCTTCTCAGAAAAGCTCTACTGACAAAAGCTCTACTGATAAAAGCTCTACTGATAAAAGCTCAACCAAACGGACCCTTACTAATATCTCCATTTCTCATCCTACACATATAATGATGAAATCATAACAATGTCGAAATTAGCAATGAAAACTATGAGGTTGAGAATGACTATTCGTTATGAGGTTATTCAGAGTACTTATTCTCTTTGTTAAAGTCCAATTTCTGAGCTCTAGAGAGTCCATTCAGGACTTCATCTGAGCTGATCGCTTGGATATCGACAAGTGATCATGGAAGTGAATTTGTTAGAGGTGATCAATATACTCTCATCTTCTATTATACAATTGACTGAACTTTCTTTCTTGGTGACAGGTATCCGCGAATTACTCCACCGAACGTGGAACGTGAAGGTTCAGCACGTATATCGAGAAGGGAATCAGTGTGCAGACAGTTTAGCCTCTCTTGCCGCATTATCAAGTCCCGAAATCCATATTCGCAGGAGCCTCCGACTCTAGTTATGACTTATCTTTACCGCGACCAGCACGGAGTTTTGTATCGCAGACTCTGCAGTAGGTAGGGTTTTTTTGGGTTTTTTTTTTCCTTTGTATAAAAAAAAAAAAGAGTCCAATTTCTAACTTGGGTCTTGATTGTTCTTCTTGTCAAACATTTGCAGATACTAGAATTCTGCTGCTAATTGTATTTATCCACATGCTTCTCCCGGCTGGGGACTTGGTTAAAGGAATTGTTGCTCGAAGTAAAAAACGTCCAGATCCATGGGTAGAAAAGTCATTTTAGGTAATAATACATTCCGCAAAAGCAAAAATAAAGGGAAATTCATAAATTAATTTTATGGTCGTAGTCTCGTAGATCTCCATTTCCAGCAAAAGACTGTTTATACGTTGCATCACATAAACTCTCTTTTCTCTCTCTCTTATCACGAGAGAGAGGACTTGGCGCTTCTCAGATTGCCTCTAAAACACTCTGTCGTCTTTAAAAAGGTCCATACACACAAAAGCCCTGCGATTCAGGTATAGATACAGAGTGATACAGATCGAATGCAACAAACCATCCTCTTCCTCTCTCTGTTTCTCGGATTTTCTTTCGCTGCTGCTGCTGCCGCCGCCGCCGCCGCTGTTGTTGTTTCTTAGTTTATTTTTAATTTAGAGCGCTGTTTTAGTGTCAGTCTGCTGAGGATTCTAAGAGACAGAAATGACGGGGCCAACAGCATCACTTTCTTCTCCACTGTGCACGTGGCTCGTGGCGGCGTGCATGTCCGTCACGTGCGCTCAAGATGACTCTCACCACGCCTTACCTACCACCAAGCTCCGCCGCTGGTCTCGCCGGAGATGCAGTGTTAGTAGTACCACTGCGGTTTCTAGTTCGAATAACTCCGTTGCTCTCTCCATTCAAGGTTTCATGAGTTCCTGTTTGGCTTTCGAGCCTTGTAGTCGTTACTACGCCTCCAACGGGCTCTTTTCTCGATCCACAAATCTCAATCGCAAGCAGAGACGCCTCAATCGCTCTGCACGTTCCGGTATTATCTACTTTTTTTCCTTTATGCGTCCGTACATTTTCTTTTCTTCTTTTTATTTTTTTTTCGTTTCTTGCTTTTCATTTCAGTTCTTCAATTGACTTCGCAATCTCTGTTTGTACTAATCGTTTCAGTTCTTCAATTGGCTTCGCAATCTCTGTTTGTACTAACTCCCGCCACTGCTACTTGTTTGTATTCATCCTTTGCCGGCTCCATATTTTATCGATGGTAAAAGTTGGAGTCAATGTTAATTGGAGTCCTTGTTCCTTTTTTCCCTTCCATTTTAACATAATTAAAGCGAATATGCTTCGGTTTGTGCTTGTAGGATTTGAGGTTGTGCTGGCGATATATCCTATGCTGCGATTTTTTCAAATCCTTTCTTGTTTTTCCTGTGATTTGTTTCTTCTTATTTGCTTTAATTGGATTTCCAAACTTAGATTTTTGCAAATACAAGATTCTGCAACTTTTCATACTTTTTAATTTTTCTAGCTGTTGTCGAGTTGACGGAGAGTTGGGCTACGATATGTAGTTGGTTTTTTGAGATATGGTTGCAATTGAGACCTGCAACTTTAGAAACAAACTGTGTGTATGAGCTCCACCGATGGCTCTCGATGCTTATGTAATCATGAATTTGTTGTGTTAATCTCTGCAGAGTACGGAGATAAGATTTTGATTAGTGTTAAAACCCTCTCTCTCTCTCTCTCTCTCTGTGCGTCTCCCTGTCTGTAGACATATATACATGTGTCTAATTTTCATACTTCAATTGCTGCACAAGCAATGCCTGACCTTGTCTAGTGGAACTGCCGAAAACTTTTAGGGGAAGCTATGGCTATAGCAGTGCAACCAGCCAAGGAAGTTGCAACGAAAAACAAACGTTCTACTAAACAGAGGCGAGTGGTTGTAACTGGGATGGGTGTCGTGTCACCCCTTGGCAATGATGTAGATATCTTTTACAATAATCTGCTTGAAGGTGTTAGCGGCATAAGTGAGATAGAGGCTTTTGACTGCGCTCAATTTCCTACTGTAAATTTTCTTGGACAACTCACTTTTCTTGTTTTATGTGCAAATTTTTCTTGGAATAACCTTTTCTTGTTCTTTTTTCTATGGGATGGGAATTGCTTTCCAGAGAATTGCTGGAGAGATCAAGGCATTCTCAACTGATGGATTGGTGGCACCAAAACTGTCAAAGAGAATGGATAAATTCATGCTTTACATGCTTACTGCAGGCAAAAAAGCCTTGGCAAATGGTGGAGTTACAGAGGAGGTCATGAATGAATTGGATAGAGCCAAATGTGGAGTATTGATTGGCTCAGCAATGGGTGGTATGAAGGTAACTCTGAGCTACCTGTGGTGTTAAATATTTGCAAATGAAGAGTACATGTTTTATTCATTGATTCTGGATTCATCCTCACAACAAAGTTGTCAAACTTAATGTTTTATAGCATCATCTGCAGTTTATGTGTGATGTAAACTTAATGAGATCACCACATTTCAGCATTATTTTGATTCCTAGGACCCATTAATTTTTGGAGAAGTTTATTCATGGAAGACCATCTCCTCATTCTCCAAGGGAAACATGTCAAAAGTGGTTGCTAATTGCTAAGGATGCTAAGAGTTTGCTAAAAATTTTATTGAGCATCAAGTGAGGACCAATAACTATTTTTCTATGTCTATGGTCTACTTTTTCTCATTTATCAATCAGCACTATACTTTTGATCATTGTGATGGATCATCATAATAACTACTAATCTGAACCAAAGGACTGATATGACATCACATATACCACCACCTTTATAGGCATTATCAACCGAAGTAAAACATAGTACAATGACCACCATTATCCAATTGACCAGTGATTGGTAACTCTTGTGCAATGATGCCATTTATCATTATCCAATTAACAGCCTGTACATGCCATTGTAGTTTCTCTCTTAATGTAAGAATCATTTCTGGTTGGAACTCCTAACAAGAATATAATGTAGGAGAATGCTTTCCATTGATATCATTTTCTTGGGCAGGTTTTTCCCCATGAATGAATACAACCTTAGAATAATGAGTAACGAAGCTATTTTTCATTGATTTTATTGATAAGAAAGCTTTTAGGCTATGAATTTTTTGACATTTTTATTTTATGGAACAGATTTGGACATAAAGTCAGTCCCCTCGTCCGTCAATATATATGAGGGTGTTATAGATTTGCATTTTTTGATATATTTTTTGATTAATTTCTCTTCCTGGTGATTTAAAGGTATTTAGTGATGCAATTGAGGCTCTAAGGATCTCTTACAGGAAGATGAACCCTTTTTGTGTACCTTTTGCTACTACAAATATGGGTTCTGCCATGCTGGCAATGGATCTGGTACGTTATAATTTTTGATATATACATTATCATGGCATTTTCTAGGTAGGACCTAAAGTGTAAATTTTCTTCAAAATCATAGGGTTGGATGGGGCCTAATTATTCTATTTCTACCGCCTGCGCCACTGGCAACTTCTGCATATTGAGTGCTGCAAACCACATCATTCGGGGGGAAGCTGTGAGTATTCTGCATCTATGCATATTCAACTATGAAATATGTGATGCCTGGATTATTGCACTTACTCAGTGAACGCATCGTGTTTATATTTATCAAGTGTTCCTATGAGCATGCAGGACGTCATGCTCTGTGGTGGCTCAGATGCAGCAATTATACCTATTGGTATATCTATCTTTTTTCCTTTCTGTCATCCAATGATTCATCTTGGCATGGAATTAAGTCATTAATTCTTTTAATTGGGCCAGGTTTGGGAGGTTTTGTAGCATGTAGAGCACTTTCTCAGAGGAATGATGATCCTACCAAAGCTTCAAGACCTTGGGATATGGTAATTAATCAATTACCAGTGGATGTCTCCCCTTCTATAACTTTAGAAATAATGTTTGGACGCACTAGACATTATGAAACCTTCTGAAGAATGTTCTGCTAAATATAGGTTCTTCTATGAAAATACCAACGTGCACTTATATTGTAGATGTTTTTATCTTTCCACGATTGAATATTACTCCATTCTTTTAAACAGTTATTGTCAAAACAAAGGATTTATGGATTTCTGTGTCTTTAGTTTTGAAATTACTTCCATTTTTGGAAAGAACTCATTGTTTTTTCTTTTGATTGTATTGGTAGCAAAATTGCAAGCCTCGTATGCTTGTTTCCTAGGTTTTTCACTTGAATATTTTCTTCTCTGAGAAACAGAATAGGGATGGATTTGTTATGGGCGAAGGAGCTGGTGTTCTTCTTTTAGAAGAATTAGAACATGCCAAGGTATATGTTCAACTTAATGGAAAGATGTTTTTGGACTATTAATCAACTTATCTGTATCTGGTTTTAGTATTGAGTTCTTTCCTGTCGTCTCGCTAGAGGCCTCTGTCAAATATGTGGCAGTCATTTATATTGGTTGCTTTCTTTAAATTGTTGTATGACTTAGCCTATTTAGTTTAGTTGCACCTCTGAAATCTCTTGCAGTTGTCCCATTTCATTAATCCAAAATTTCTTGCTTGCTCATAGATAAAAGTTGCCAATTCTTAATTGTGAACTTCGATGGCAGAGTAACCCTCTAGTAGTTACATATATGTTCTTTGGTGATTTGTAGGCAAGGGGTGCAAATATTTATGCAGAATTTCTTGGAGGTAGCTTCAGTTGTGATGCTTATCACATGACTGAGCCACGTCCTGATGGTAATGCTCTGTTTCAGACATTTTCCAATCGTAGATCTATTTGTAGGCACGGAGATGTTAACAGAATGAAAAATTTAGCACTTTACATTCTTGTAGCTTCTTCCATAGGTCCATTTGGTTTGATGCTCATTCAGTTAATCAGCACTTGTTCTGTCCACAAGAAATGTATTTGGTTGAAGACAAATGGCATAAACCTTTCAATGATTTTAGGGCATGCATTTCGTAAATGAAACAAACTGATGGAATGTTTCCAAGATCACAATAACTGAAGCAAATGTTAGTCTCGGTGTCATCACATGTTCTTGATGGATTATACAAATTGTTCTTTAATGGAATTGTCATATCATGTGAATAGAGCCTTAAAATGTATAAATGATAGAAGAGATGTGATATAGTTTGCATTTTTTGTAGTTTCGTTCCATCGATTAGGCAGCAATTTGAATTCTTTGAGGCAGTATTATCAATTCACTTTCTATACTTTATTGATGATTATTGTGTGGCCTGTTACTGGTTTTGGTCAAGGAAGAAATCTAGTCAACCAAAGTGCTAATGGCTTCATTCGGCAGGCTGGAGTGCTGTTACTTATTCTATTTTGATTGGAGAATAATGTGCTTTAGTGTCAGATTTTAGTACTGCCAGTTAGAACATGAATGTCAAATGGTTCGCCTATATTCACATATCATGCATCTATGACGAGAACTATAACCTTTTTTTATTTGCTGGAACTAATTGTTCTTTACTGATGCAAGATGCACTATCTCCACACAAACTAAATAACGTCGTGTATCATGCCTAGCAAATGAATTATTTTCATTAAAGTTTGTTTCCCAGTTTGCTTAGAATTACAGGTTAACGATGTTCCTTTTTTTTTTTTTACATCAAAATAGGATTTGGTGTCATTCTCTGTATAGAAAAGGCATTGGATCAATCTGGTGTGTCTAAGGAGGATGTGAATTACATAAATGCTCATGCTACATCAACACCAGCTGGGGATTTGAAGGAGTATCAAGCTCTCATGCATTGCTTTGGTCAGAATCCTAATGTAAGTATGAAGCATTGCAGTTATATGCTATTATTTGTTAAGTTGATTAATTGAAATCCCTGTATTCTCAGCTAAGGGTGAACTCTACAAAATCTATGATTGGTCACCTATTGGGGGCAGCTGGTGCTGTAGAAGCTATTGCAGCTATTCAGGTAGCGACTTTTGCAGCTCTAGTTGCAGGCTTGTTTGACAAGAATTTATATAGCCGTTAACACTTAATTGACCAGCTGTTTCTCTATCCTTGGAGACTATACTTAGGTCTTGTTATTCATGTGGTTCTTTGTTGTCACTTGCTTAGGCAATACGGACTGGTTGGGTTCATCCAAATATCAACCTGGACAAGCCAGATGAAGGCGTGGTATGTTGCCTTCTATTCCTTTATGATCTAATGATAGCTCGCGGCATGGTACACTTCTTATGTTTGGTATAAACAGAATTTGTTGGTGTCCAAATTTTTTCTAAAGCTGGAGACATGAATTCAGGATACTAATGTGCTAGTGGGCCCAAAGAAAGAGAGATTGGATATCAGGGCTGCGTTGTCTAATTCATTTGGATTTGGTGGCCACAATTCCTCAATTATTTTTGCAGCGTACAAGTGAAAAGGGGCTCTAACAAACTCCGGTGTAATTTGACCTGAGAGGTATGTAGAAAATGTAACTTCTTCCCTCGCCAATGGCTATGATCTTTTTTTTCAAGTGAATCAACCTATCAGGTCAACGCTAATTTGGTTGAGAATTACCCACATTAACGTAGGAAACTATAAACATGATAGCATTATTAGCATGAACTGGACTGCAGAGCTACCTGTCAATTGGGTGCAATTTGTTTGTAATTTCATAACAGAGTTTGGTGGCATTCTGCAGTACTCTTGGAATCCTTGTTGTATCCAGTTACTGTTGAGTCCGTTGAATACCTTGACTTTCATAAATTTAGCTCGTGGGAGAGCTGGTCTAAGGAGAGAAATGGTTGAAATGGCCAGTCCTTTGCGAAAGGAAAAGGCTTCAGAGTGATTATTCAAGACACTGTCCGTTTTCTGAAAGTTCTGCTCTTGATAATCGAAGGAGTCATCCACCTTTGGGAGCCATGGAATCTATACCAACATGGCCTTTTACTAAAATATTATATAACTTGTGTTCCATGTACAAGCTGTCTGACGGGGGCGTTCGGTTAATCTGATTGTAATGAATTTTGTGCCACCAAATGGCTAGTTTAACATCGTGGTTCATGCGCTTATGGTTTCTAAGGCAAAGCTTTTTAATCTTTTTTCAGGAATAAAGACAATTTGACGATTGCCCTGATAGGGCCAAGTTGGGAGGTTCGTAGGGGCTTGATCTTCAATGACATGAAACAATTATGTAAACAAGACTTTTAAGACTTGTTTAATTGTAACCTATTTGGAGTGCGTAGATTGTAAGTTTCAATGGCTAAGGTTTTGAACTGGAGGGGTTTGAAGGCACTATCATCAATATTAACCTCTCGGTTCCTTTGGCATTTTTGTCTTACCAAATTCTAGTAGCATTCTTCTTACCATTCTTTACAGGAGCGGCGCATGAATATTAAAGTATAAAAGCCATCTACTAGGCCATCCTCCTGATCTATGTGCCCCATCTGTCAATGGCTGTGTGCAACCAAAAATATTAATTAGGGTTTATAGAATTGGGAAATTGCAAGAATTAAAAGAAAGGGTTAGTTGTGGACAAATTTATTTACAATGTTGACTTGAGTTTTAAAAATTGTCATTAAAATGATCTAATTTTCAATTTTTAGTTTGACGTAGATTATATATTAATGTAAGACGTTGAGTCATATTGGATTAATATTTTTAACCATGTAGTATTTGTATCATGTATGAATTTCACTATTTAATAAATTAAAATTTTGAAAATAATTATATCACTCACCGTTTACTTATTTCTAAATTTAATTATAATAGATAATGTAATTAAATTTTGAGTATAACTATATACGTCTAAAAAACATAAAAGTATGATGAATTATCGAAAATTCATAAAGTTTCAATTTAGATGTCAACATTTAATGGTGTATAAAATAAAGGGATAAACTGTTGGAGCTTCTTTGTTGCTTACAGAAATGTAATTGATAACATCAAATCTACTACTGTAAACTTTCTATCAATCTTCCCTTTATTAGTAAATTGTTTCATTCGATGCAGAACCCTTATCGTATAGAACTGTATCAACTTCAACATATTCTCTCTGTCATTCAATTACCGATCTACTTCTGCTATACAAAATATGAACCATAAGTTGTCGGTAAAGGATTATCAAGATTTTCTTAATGATGTTATTTGAATGGATGATGAAATATGGTGTTATATTTTATAACATATTGTCAAAAGTGTTATTGTCTAGTGTTATTGTATGTCATTTTTGTTGTAGTGTCACTAACCATACGCCGCAAGAAAGTATGATTAAAACCTTCTATCTAACTGTCAGTTTGTGGATGGTAGGTTGTGTAAAGGTGCAAAGTGACTTCTTGAAGCTTTACAAAACTTCTGAACTTGTGAAAATTGGAGCTGTCACTCACCATAGTTTGTGACGATCCATACAATCTGAAAACATAATCACCAAATAATTGTGCGACATTTCAAGCAGAATATAGATGAGTTAGAGCCCTAAAATACCTACCTATATTTGCTCAACCTATCACCCATTATCGAAGTGACGTGTGCCCCTCAAACATAGGTGAGCCCTTAATAAAGTCCACAGTTATGTCGGTTATCTATCATTTCTCTGGAACAAATAAAGATTGAAACAACCTAATAGATACAAAGGCTTCACACTTATTTCTCTAACAAGCCTCATAATTTCTAATTTGATTTTTATGGTTGTTCTATATACCCCCATAAAAGAACACTGATTGCGTTCTTTTAAAATTTCCAAGTGCTAAAGAATGATCATCCTGAGTTGTCATAGAAGTAGGGCAAAAATTTTATTAATTTCTTAGTGGAGTAAAACCAATTATGTTGAGATGCCATGGAGATTAATAGGTTAACTTGGGCACCAAATTATAATGAGATACAATTGTCATTTTCTATTTATGTAGAAACTTTAAGCTTCTATGATCATTTTGAACCTTAAAACTTCTTCTCAATAAATAATATGACTATTGTGTAGTAGATATTATCACAGCCAATTATTATTATTATTATTTTTTGTGAAAGGAAAGATAAACTAGTTACAAAATGGGTCGGGGAAAACAAGTTCCCGACTGATCCTCAACGAGGATAAAATGACACCCTATTGGTGGCTCATTAAATCAAAATAAGTGACTCCTAGATCAAACTGGGTGGAGTAGTGTGCCAGCCAGTCGGCACAGCGGTTGCCCTCTCGATAAGTGTGGCTATGGGTAACAGTTCAGTTGCGGGAGAGCAACTCATGGATACTCTAGACGATGGGATTTAGCGCCCAGGCTCGAGCGGTAGCGGAAGAAATCAAGTGGAGCGCCGATGTGGAGTCCGCTTCCAAAACAAGTCTACGGTATCCGAGTGTCCAGGCTATAGAGAGCCCAGTATAAAGGCCCCAGAGTTCCGCCGATAAAGGGGGACACCAGCCAAGATTGTGAGTGAATTCGCCGAGCCAAGTGCCCGCACTGTCCCGAAGAAGTCCGCCAGTTGAGGCTGAAAGCGAAGAGCAATTACTGGTGCCATTAGTATTGAGCTTCACCCAGCCTGTGGAAGGTGGACGCCAGTCGATGTGACGTTGTCGAAAGCGGGGATCGAAAGTCGCTGGAATCTGCCAAACAGCGGCCTGCCTGATAAGACCTGCATAAGTCAAAATACAAGAAGTGGGTGAGGAAGGCCAAGTAAAAGAATCCTCAAATAAAGTCCGATTGTGCCAAGTCCAAAGGAGCCAACACGTGGTGCCAAATAGGACCGGTCAATCATGGCCATGAGTCCGGCCGTTGTGCTGCAGATTACGCAGGAGCCAGTCACGCTCCGACACCGTGAAAAATCCTTGTAGAAGAACATGGGGGGAAAAACGGACCACACTTGTCTGGCCTGACGGCAGTCCCTCATGACGTGGAGTGAGGATTCGACGGCATGGCAATGGGGACAAGAGTCATCCAAGGAGATATGTCGGCAGACAATTTGCCGCCGAGTGAGAATGCGATCATGAGCCAAAAGCCAAAGAAAAGAACGGATACGTTGGGGACCCGACCAGTGCCATATTACCCTCCAAATCGCCTGAGACCGATCATCATTGTGGCCAAGAAGCAGGGAATAAACGGAAGCGACCGTAAATTCACCTGTAGTAGAATAACCCCAGATCATTTTGTCGGGACCTAACTGGGGTGCAGGGGGAAAAGTACTGGCAATGATCCTACAGAGAGAGGGAGAGAGGTAATAACTGCCCAATTTCATTGCCCAGTATTATCTACCATGTGTTGAATGGTGATGGGGAGAATGGACTCCGGAATGGGAGACGTAGAGTGATATAACAGAGGGCCTAGGCGCGGAAGCCAGGGATCAAGCCAGAAACGGATCCTAGAGCCGTCCCCGATGGTCCATTGAAGGCCCTGGAGAACTAGGTGCCAGGTAGCCTTAATACTGTTCCAGAACATCGACCCGCCGTTGCCTTCCAGAGCAGTGGGGATATGGTTGGCGTCAAATTTGTACTTCGCGGAAAGAAGACGCACCCATAAAGCATGAGGTTTGGTGAGCAACGCCCAACCTAGTTTTGTTAAGAAAGCGTCATTGGTGGCGTGGATTTTACGGATGCCAAGTCCCCCGGACTGCTTGGGTTGACAGACGGCCTCCCAGTTGACGAGATGTACCCGGTTGGTACCATTGGAGTGCCCCAATAAAAATTGTCGCATCAGTTTCTCCACCTCATCGCAAAGCCCGCGGGGGAGCCGAACCATTTGCATAGTATAACTAGGGAGTGCTGTGAGCATAGTCTGAGTCAGGGTGGTACGACCTGCCAGAGCCAAAAGGTTAGCTGACCAACCAGAGAGCTGGCTGTTGGACCTCGTTTTTGGAGCCCAACGAACGGAATCCTTAACCTTGTGCTTGGAACCCTAAAGGGTCATTTGCTGTCGCTTCATAAAGGTGGTGAGTGCACACTAATCAATCATCAAAATCATGAGTTGGACTATTCATAGAAATTGTAACCTTAAGTCTCTAATTTACTTTGAGGCAAGACTCGCCTCAATCGGAGCTCTA
>JANIPN010000218.1:22172877-22183170 GCA_027478595.1 Erythroxylum anguifugum
CTTCACACGGACAGACACGCAAAAGCAGCGTGGAAGCAAATTAAATGAGGGGCATATAAAATTATCAAGACACGCAATAGAGAAAAGAGGGATTTTTAAGAGTTGAAACAAAATTGACGCTGGAACTAAGTAACGCACAAGTTGAATAGCAAGTGGGCACGACATCAACACACAACAGGTGGCATTTTAACGCAACACATACAGGCAACATTAGTTAACGCACAACTATATAAGGCAGCAAGGGTTTCAATGCAAAGTGGCTTTTAAAAATTGTCAAATCATTTTATGCCCATGGAGAAGAGTGCCGACAGAGAGTAAGTGAGGCAAGGGAAAGAAAACGCTGGCAACGTGAGGTTTTTAACTGAGCAATGTTTATTTGTCTTTTCATTTCTACAAGAGAAGCAGAAGAGTCGATAGGTCGGCGTTGGAGAGAGAGGCAGACACGAAGAACAAAGCATAAAGATGCTAGAGCAAAAGGGGTTTTAAATGTTTTGAGTTTTATTTGTCATTTCACAGCTACTTATTTATTTATTATCTGATAGGAACAAGGCAGGAGGTCGGCGCAAGCAAACATAATACAAAGTTTTTAGGAGCAACATTTAACCGTCTCGTCAGTCGTCAGTGAATAGTGGCGATCCATGATACAAACATGAAGCATTAAACGTGGAGTGCTGCTGATTGCCACGGGAGCTGAGATAAATTATTCATACATTTTACTTGTTTCACCGAGAGCATTAAAGGGAAAAGAAGGTAATTTTAGACTGCTGTGTTATATGACGACATGACTCATTTTTTGAGCATTAAAATGAAGACAACCAGCTAACTTTTTGACACCGGTTCTACGGGGATACCGACACCAAGTTATGGTTAAGTCTTTTTTGTCATTTTAAAGTTGCAATTTATTTTTGGATTGTTGTGTTGTTGGTATAAATTTTGATGGTTTTGGAATTAATGGTCTTGTTATATTATTTTGATCATTTTATTTCGAACCTATTGCTAAAATATTAATTGTAATCCGCAATCGTTACTTTTAATACTTGTGCGTCACGTCTAACGATCGTTAATCGTTAGGAACAACATAACTTAGGTTAGATAATCCGAACTTGTGAGGTTACTGCCTATATTGGTCGTTTTCTAATTCGTAATGCGACTGCCAAATTGAATCTAGAGATCGTATCCTAGGTTATTCGGTAGTTAGATTTAATCAATGATCGTATCTTGGTTAAATACAACCTAAGGGAAAACTGAGATTTGTAAAGCGTTCTATTAGTCTCAGATCAATAGTCCGAAAAGAATTGTAAATACTTTAGAATGATGAAAGATGCTTGATTGTGCTTAGGCCGAGATTGACCCTAGAACCGGACCTTACTCTTACTCGACACTTTTCTCATTTTTGATTATTTGTTTTAATTTGTTTTCGATAGTTTAATTTTACTTTAATTTCTAAATTGTTTCAAAACCAAAAAAAACCCCCAATTACGTGTAAATACCGGTTAATTTCATTTCATGAACTTTACATACACTCTCTGTGGGATCGACCTAGACTCACCACTCTACAGTAGTAGTCTAGTTATTTTAATTTTGACTAGCGAAACGACGCGCGATCAGTCCCTCATGAGTCATGAATGATGTTTCTTGAATACTATCCTTATGCATTATGATATGATGATAGTCAGTCCTTAAATTAAGTTTTAATAAATACTTAACATTATATAACTCCTTTAAAAGTTCTTCTGTGAAGGGTATATGAAAATTTTCCATATTGGTTTGCTTATCAAGGGCTTCATAATTAATGCATTGGTTCTAACTGTCATCTTTCTTCTTAACTAATACCATATGAGAGGAAAATAGATACACACTATGCTAAATGATTCCTTATTTCGAAATTCCTTACACCAACTCCTACATACCATCCTTCTAAAATTTTTCATACTTATAAGTCTCAAGTTAATGACTCTAATTCCTTCCTTTAGTAGAATTCTACGATCATGTGAACTTTTTAAGTAATCACAACATATGAGCTAACACCAACTTCCATTTTAGATTTTAGAAGGCTTCT
The DNA here is from genome assembly GCA_027478595.1 of Erythroxylum anguifugum. Taxonomy (NCBI): domain Eukaryota; kingdom Viridiplantae; phylum Streptophyta; class Magnoliopsida; order Malpighiales; family Erythroxylaceae; genus Erythroxylum; species Erythroxylum anguifugum. The sequence goes on from JANIPN010000218.1 coordinate 22,174,937, forward strand.
TTAATTACTAAACTCGACTAAATAAAATGCTTTCTCAATACATTATTTAAGGGCTTACTAATCTGTATATATCATTTGATGAACCATTTTAGTACCTAGCTAAATCTATAAATCTTTTAATTGCTTAATTGTTATTGGAATAGAGCAAACATGTAAGAAATTTCCTATTCATATATAGGTTGCTTTATACTTGTTTCTTTGTTGGCTACTAATTCATTGTATCAATCTTTCTATTATCTGTTATTATTTCGTCTTGAGAGATAACATGGCCAAAATATTCCATCTTCTTAGCCCCAAAGGGACATATACTCTCCTTTCCAAATAAGGAATGAGTTCTCAATATTTCAAGAACAACTTCCAAATGTTCTAAGTAATCATCCCAAGACTTAATATAAGTAAGTATATTATAAAAATATAAGCACAAATCTCCTCATATAAAGATGAAAAATGGTATTTATAGGATTTCTAAAAGTTGCTAGGGTGTTACTAAAAATTTATGGGGCCTTCTGTGAGTGATGAATGTTGTTATCTGAATAATATCCTTATGCATTCTTATATAATGATAGTTAGTCCTTAAATTAAGCTTTGATAAATATTTAACACTATGTAACTGCTCTAAAAGTTCTTTTAAGAGAAACATATAAAAATTTTTCCTTAATGCTTTACTTATTTAGAACTTTGTAATCAATGCATAACCTTCGACTGTTATCTTTCTTTTTAACTAATATCATAGGAGTGTAAAATGGACTCATACTACCAAAATTTCTTGCACCAACTCTTATGTAGCACCATTCTAAATTTTTTTCATACTTGTAAGTTCTCAAATTAATGACTCTAATGCCTTCGTTTAGTGGAATTTGATGATCATGTAATTGGATGTTTCCATAAATACATTGGCATATTAGCATAACAATGTCTTCAAATTTATTGCTCTACCACCACTTCTTCATTAACCTTTTTCTATTTCTCTAGTCTCTTATACTAGCATAACAATTTCTTCAAATTTATCTCTCTTAATGTCTAATACTTCATCATACGTTTTTTCTATTTCTCTAGTCCTATAGGTAAACAAGATATTTGTGTTTTGTATTTAATGATATCATATAAAGGCTAGTTTATTGATTTTAGAACAACTTCGTCACTTTCCTATCAAATACCTCAATACACCTTTGTTCTGTTATACCCCTAATTTGAGTCACCTCCTTTCTTTTTCACTCAAACTCCATTGTTCCGTTTGAAAATTTTATCAAGTGAAACAAGCCACTGAATGCTTAAAACCATGTTATTCCCATATATAGAAAATATAAATGCAATTGAACAATATTTCTAGACCCATAATCATTTAAAGTTCTTATATAATTGGTGACCTAACAACTACATCTCTTCTCTGATCATTATTTTTATAGGATTAATCTCCATCCAATCATATCCTCATTTAGCCTTTGTCCTAGCATCCGTAAAAAAGTGGGTACTTCCAATATAAATTAGTATATATAAACGCTTATTTCTATAGAAATCAATCAACTTAATTTGTTTAATCTACTGTTTATCATTCCAAATCATAACTTGCAATAAGATTCCAAGATTCAGTGCCTCTCCATTACTAAAACCTTCCCTTACTACCTTTTTATCTTCATTTTTTCAACCACATTCTCAATCATGCACATATGAAATTCTTTCCTTTCGTATTTATAACTAAAGGTATACTTCTCATCTCACTAAAAACATAAACCTTTGATCTTTTTTCTCATTTAAGTCTTTACTAATGGTTAGTTTAGTAAATTTGGAACCTATATCTTAAGTTAGTTGTTTTACCTGATTTGTGAGGGTAGCTAAAATTTCACCGTTAGTCTTCTTTACTAATGCACTAAATGTTATCACTAAACCGCTCATGTTGCTTCCTTTGTACAACATTTAACAATTCTGAAATACCATCTTATATTTCTTTGGAAATTTTTCTACATGCTGTGAACTTTTATGATTTAGCATCTTCACTGCATACTTTATCTCAATTTTAGTCTTTTTAAAGATAATTCAATCAAATATTGTTATGGAATTAATAAATTATATGACAACTCATTAAACTTAGCACAATATCCCTTTATAAAATTTGTATATACCAAATCCTTTAATTCTTTAATTGGGTCCGAAAATGTTAAATCTTTAATCCTTTGTTTAATGTAAGGAAATATTCTTCCAACATGGAATCTCAATAGTCAACCTATTCTTTGTGTACAATTGAAGCCTCAATAATACTTCCTAACTCGATTGTATTGTTGCACTTCTCACTTTTAACTCAAGAAGTGTTCCATTAAAAGAAAAAAGTTGTTTGCATACACAAGGAATCCAATCAATAATCTTATTGGCACCAGTTATTATTTATGTGAAAGGTTTTCATAGGCACACTCCTTGATATTTTGCCCATTCCTTTTGTCTAATAAGGACTAGAAGTTTGTTGAAGTAGCTCACCATTGTTTTCAACTCCATTATAGTCTTCTGAGCCTTCTTTTGGCTCGCCTCTAAATCTTTCATCTATGTTTTAATGAATCCTTCAAAGCTTTCTTAATCTTATGACCTCATAACTTCAACCATTGTCACTTATATTCATGGTCGTTTCTAAAATTTTATAGGCCTTAGACAAAGTAAAAGAAGAGCCTCTATTTTTTCTCTTTTTTCTTTATGCGCGTCAAGAGTAAATCCTCACAAGAACAAAATAAAGCAAAATAGAAACATAGTGGCATGTGCCCTTCCAACCTTTACCCAAGTCGATCGGCCTTATCACAAAGAACAATGAGTTTTGCAAAATTTTAGAAGTATTAAAACAGAGAAGAAAAGAAGTTGGTAACTATTTCGAAACTCAACGACTCCTTTTAAGTAGTGGTTGGGTTCAAACAATTCGTCCAATGACAGCCTGATATTAGAATTTAAAACAGATAATACGAAGTTGTTTTCTATATGACTCTCTTATTTATAGCTTAAACTCTATCGTCTAATTTGCTTCTTCTCAGTCAGCTATCCTTTACTCCCCTCACCTGCATTATATTGCCATATGCTCCTCTGATCTTTTTCTAACAGATGAATTCCTTTGAGGTTCTACCTATAGCCAGTTTTTCATTAATAAGCCAAGCACCAGCAAACAACAGGCAAAACTGCCCACTGCATAACATGGGCTTGCTTCAAATGCATCTGCAACCCAGAACAACTTCAAAATTGATCAAGCAACACTCCTACATCTTTTTTAATAGATTATCTTCTCAAGTGTTCAAGAATGCCTCGTAAGATGGCATATATCTTGTGACCTTTCTTCTTACCCTTCCCAACTTTTAGGACCTTCAGAGAAATAGCATTTGATGCACTCCTGCCTTCCAACATCTTTGTCATTTTTGTACACTGACCATTTCCCTGCATCTGGTTGGAGTTTTGCCTACTTGCGAATGATTCGTATCACATCTTCACTAGACACCAAACTTCTTACAGGCATAGTTACTGCTAGTGTATGCCCAGCCAGAACCCAATTTTGTCTCCTTGTACTCACTACTCATCGTCGCTAGCCTTTGTACCTTCATCACTTAAACCGGAAAAAGTTTTTGTATGGTTTCAAATGGAATGTCCGCCCCCCTTTTTTTTTCTTCCAATAAATTGCATGTTAATACGATACCCACTACGGCCCTATTGAACCTCCCTGATATTAGTTAGGGCATCATTGCCTTTACAGCATTCATGTCACATTCTTGGCAACATTTCCTAAAAATGCTTAACCTAAAAATGATTCAGATTCTTCAAAAGACACGGTAACAGAACAATATCTAAAGGAACAACAGTGGGCAGCCTAGCTAATCACTCAATGTTGCATGAGATTGAGTTTTTTAACCAAGCTTACACAATTACATGGCAACTCATTAATTTAACTAGCCAGCTAACAAAAGTTGTACTCCTTTATTGCACCTCTTCGATCTCAAATTATTCAGCCACACAGTATCTTAAACAAAATTCAGTGAACAATAAGGCATAGATTTCAATCTACCTAACACTTTGTTAAGAGAAGAAACGCTTTACGACCTTGAACACTTGAAAGGGTGGGCTGCTCGTAGCATAAATACAGTTTTGAGGTTCGATTTTGACACAGAGGTCCCGTATTGTCTACTCCGAAGAACTCGGGCTACGCAACGATCGTTCACTTCATTTCGTGGGACGTGTGAAAGTGGCAATTAAAGATTGATCAAAGCATGTTTTAGGTTTATTTATGGGAAGAAATGGTGCGAGTAGAGTATCATTGTTTAAAGGCTAATGCATGATCCGAATGTCCTTATTGGAATAGAGGCTTCAGATTTGACATCAAATCAAGTGGAGCAAGGTCAAGAACCACGAGTACATACTTTTTTAAATGAGATGTACGTTCTTAATCAGAACATAATTTAATGAATGCTTATACCACTTCAATGTTAGCACTTCTTTTTAATATCTTCTTAGGTTTCTCACTGCTACTTTGACTTCTAATCCTACCAAAAACCACTGCAAGGTGGACCCCTATCTTTTTCCATGGATCTACTACTGCAAACAGCGAACTGTGTCGTGACGTTAATTTAAGTTGTCTTTGGAGCAGTTAAAGTAGGTGCGCCATTTTAGCTTAAGTCCCAACGATTGAGCTAGTAGATAAAAGCTCCACCCAATAATATGTTTGAAGATTGGAAAAAAAAAGAAAGAATTGTAGTGTAAGTCCATAAAAAAGTTAACCACCTCTTGATGAGCTTGACAAGGGAGGTGCATGGTTTGTCCTTGCTTTCGGACTGTACAGGTGATCTGATCCTATCCTATCCTGCTGAAAAATAGTTGTATAAAGTACATGAAGTCATGAACTGTGACTCTTTATGAATATCTACGGGACTGTCACAACAACATGAAATCATATTTTAGCGATTGATAAATGGTGCAGAAAGTAGCTTTGTCCAAAGCCTGGGGAAACTTTGTTTTTCTTTCTGGGTTCTACAAAGAAGTAAGAGCAAAGTTTCCATCATCAACTGTATCTGTATATCATTACCATACCATCACAAGAAGTACCAAATCGCGAAATTTGTCATAAATAAAAGCTAGATAAAGAGGATTAATACACGTTTATTTCTTCTATTCGCTAATTCGCTATAAGGTGGAAGCTAGCAAAACAGAGGCGTCAACTCTTCAAAGACTGATCAACCTCTCGGCTTTCCGGGACTTTCGTCAAGACGATTGATCATATACAAAGCATTACTAGTAACCTTAGCTACATTGCTAATTTTCCGCTTCACATCAGCCTTAACCTTGCTTTCTACATCTTGAAACCCATCAAGACACGTGTCCTCATTCGTCAAAGCAGCACTAGCCCACGTCTGTGCATTACTCAGTTGCCACCTTAACGTTTCTTCTCTCAAATGCTTCAATTCCGTTAGAGTCTTGCTCAGCTCGTCCACAGAGTCAGATATCTGCTGAACGCAGTCACTCAGTGCAGCTCGCTCTCTTTTACTCCTGAGCCCGGACAGTGTAGCCAAATAGCTTGAGACTCTTTGAGTGTGGGCAATGCTCACTTTGACGGCAGCTTGAGCTATATCTCGTGGGGAGTTAGCAGAGCCGCCGAAAGAGGAGAGAGTACGGACGCATAGGTTTGGGTAGCTTGCGTGAAGGCATGATGAACGGACTACGTCAAGCGGTGGTTTCCCGGCGGTGGAGTGGGGCGGAGGTGAAAAAGAAAGGAGAAAGAAGATGAGGAGAGTAAATGAAGAGAGAGGTTGGAGCATTTTTCACAGTATGTTATGGAGCTCACACTTATTAGCCTTAGTAGGGCATAGAGCCAGCGATGAGTTATATAGAGGATTGGTGTGATGGCACTAAATTACTGGAAGAACATTATTAGTGGGAATAATAAAGGAAATATTAGCTTGTGGCTTATCAAAATAATGACTGGTGTGAGGGGATGAGAATAAATGCATAGCTGCAATGTTGGTTATTGACTTTGTTCCTGCCAATGAATGGGTAGAGGCGCATGTCCAGCTTCAGGAGAAGGAGTCAACTTGTTCCCCAATAAGTTGATCCTTTTCGTTTCTTATTTTGAGTGTCGATCAATATCTACTGTAGTTTTCAACTTCCAAACAGAGCAAGAGATGAAATGTCGGTCACGTTGGCCATTTCTACACATATTTATTACACATATGAAATGTCGGTCACCTTTATTTATTCCAAGGCAATCAGCTAGTCGAAGAGAACAGGCTCCTGCAATAAGCCATGAGAGAAGAGAGTTCCCGCATAAAGTTAGGAGATCGAATAAGCCTGGAATGCAACAAGGTTAGGCTTCATAGTTAAGGGTCGTGGACTTAAAAAGAGAAGTCGTGTCTTGATATACAGTCCAAGCGCAGTAGTAGTACAGAAGAAAGTAATAGTATTTTGGGTCCATATATCAGGATTAGAAAATTTCACTTGCAAGAAACCATGGGAGTGAAAGATTGCAGCTGTTCAGGGCCCAGTTACAACTATCTTATTCAATGCAATCTTGAAAGCATTCACCTGTACTGCTGTACATCTAAATCATAAGGTTTTAAACTCTGGAATGGGAATATGAATTAAGAAAAAAGAGGAAAAATTTGAAACAGGACATATGCCATTAACAGCGTGGCTGGAAGCAAAAGCATGCCCGACCAACTCTTGAATAGATTTATCTCCTGCAGAGAAATGTTATTGGCCACTCTTATAATTGTGGATTTAACTCAACCAATTCCAAGACCTTTACACATCATTAAGTACAAGAAATTAAGTAACATCTTCCTCTTGACTTTGATAGGGCCATTCCATTCAGAAAGAAAGAAAACTAAAAATTAATGAGAAATGAAAAATGAACCAAGAACTTCCTCTATACCACCCTGCGTAGAACATCTTAATCCTGATTTAACGTCTCCACCCTCTTTCTTTCTTGGTCAGCTCCGCAGAGAAACACGTACGTATATTCTACTCTTCTTAATTCCTGTTGTTGTTATCTACCGACCATACAACTATCTAAAGTGTGCAAAGAAGAATTGTTAAAGAAAGAATGAAAGAACAGCAGGAAAACTAGAGAGAGAAAGAACGAGAATGGAAACAGGGGTGAACAGAGAAAGGTGAAGAACTCAACAATTTGTTGAGGTTTCGTCAGAATATTATTGAATATCAAACTACAGAATGTGTGTTATAGAATCATATTGAATTACAGTATTTATAATGCTCAATTCCTAACTGTCAAGTAACTGACATTCCTTGATTTCTTGATTTCTTGCTGACTGCTTCTTTATTCTTTACGTTGCTACATGACTGTGTATGAACACTGCTCTTGTTGGAATTTTTGAGACACTTATCCTACATTCTCCTCCTTGGATCAGAAATTTATCTTCTGAACTTCCATTGAACTCCTCAATTGTTCAAATCGCAGGTAACCAAAAATAGTTGCTCCTTTTCTTCAACAACTTGAGCCTCAGCCGAAGAATGACCAGCTTCGTTCTTATAGATCGCCTCCATATGTCCTTTTTGGTTGCATTTCTTGGTGTTCTTGTTTTTCTCTTGATTAGCATTTTTTATGGATGCTTTATAAGCACCTTCCGAAATATCGCCCATCCTCATCAGGTGTCTCTGCTCCTGTGCCTGCAACGCAGTTACAACCTCAGCTAGCTTTATACTGGGCATGTCTTTCGAGTTTTCCAGTGAAGCAATAGTCACTTCATATTTTTCTGGAACAGAGATTAGCAACTTCTAAACGATTCTTTCATCCTTAAATTCTACGTCAAGAAGTCTAATTTGATCCGCTAACTGGCACAACTTCTCCGCATAAATCTTGACAGATTCTCCTTCTTTCATCTGGAGTCTGTCAAATTCCCTCATGAAATTGAGCACTTTCATGTGCTTGACTCTTTCATCTCCCAGGTACTCTTCCTTGAAGAAGTCTCAGATTTTCTTTGCCGAATTCATCTTCATGATTCTTATAAAAATGGAGGGAGCTAACGCCTGATATAAACACGATCGGGCTCGAGCTTTCTTGGTGATCCTCTCCCTCAACCACCTCAGCTGAGGTATGGTCGCATCCTCTGTAGGCACTTCGACAACATAATCGTCTTCAACAGGTTCCCATAGATCCTGTCCTTGCATATACACTTTCATTTTGATTGACCAGACTGCGTATCCTTCACCATTAAACACTGGAGGCTGCAGGCCCTGAGGTAAGTTCTCAGCCATCTCCGATGAAC
>JANIPN010000218.1:22189933-22204476 GCA_027478595.1 Erythroxylum anguifugum
TACCGTTAGAGACGGTCTCCTTTGGTCGTTATGGTTTGACTGTTTATACATACACATGGATCCTGGCTTTCGGGAACTTCCTGGAACAAAAAGTTTTGTTTTCCGCACCGTGTTCATATGATGGACACACCGGAATTTTCCTACAACAATAACAGGGAATATCAAGAGTTGAACGTTAAGAAGAGATAAAAAATAACGATCATGGAGGATGTATATTATAGGGAGAAAAGGACTCTTACAGATTTCAATGAGCCCCAATTTAGTTTGGGAAATCATCATCCTTATATGAACCAGTACACTTCGGGGTGGTAGAACTACCCAGATTTCTATTGGTCCAACAATGCAAGTACTCACATAGGACATCAAGACTTATTTGAATTTAAGAAAGAAGAGTCTAGTTCATAGGATTCCAAATTAGACAAAATCATGGATAAGCTAACAAACATGGAAGAGAACCAGAAGAGACTGGAAGAGCAATTTGATTAAGTAACAGAAAATCATGTTGCTTCTATTCACAACCTGGAGATTCAATTAAGATAGCTTTCCCATGAATTTTGTAAGAGAAGTGTGGAAGACTCTCTGAGCAATATGGAATTATATCAATGAGAGTAATATGAGGCTATCACACTTAGAAATGGGGAAGAACAAGAAGAACTAGTGGAAGACCATTCTGAACCCTATCTTGTAGAAGACCAAGAGACGAGGAAAGAGGATGAAGAAAAGAATGACAACTCTTCCTATTATTCCTTAGATCTTAGTATACCATGCTTGAACATCGAAAAAACTTGGGAAGGTGTCCATAAAGAGAACCTCATCACTCGGATTAGTGATGATCAAGTGACATTCAACATGAATGACGTAGTAAAGAATCCAAAGGAGGGTGACTCATTCAGAAAAAATGACATGTTCGAATCTTTGACGAAACGAGAGGATAAAGAATAGATGACAACAGACATCCAGTTTGAAGAAGCTATGGAAGTCTCGGTTCAAAAAGCTAAAGAAGAAGAGAAGATGAGGGCGAATGGGGAAGAACCACGAAGAGAAAAACTTACCCTCTTACCAGGCAAACTGTTGGATTTCATGGAAGATTCAGGGAGTTTTGTGATTCCCTATTTTGTTGACAGTTCACTTGAAAAAAGGACATTACTGAGCTTAATTGGTTTTCATAATTTTATCAATATTGTCCTTCTGATCATTTTTCAATTTGTAGCTTACTTACAGGGTACAAAACTAATGTTGAATGAAAAGGGTGGAAGCAAATCGCTCATAATTGATCCTAGCTGAGTTTTCAATGATACAAGGTCAAGCTAATGACCATAAATTAGCATGTTTAGGTTAGATTTAAATTGCTATGCAATTAAAGTTGTTTCATTTCCATGATGGTTTCGTGTTCTAACCCTTTTCTTTTCATTTTTGCTAGTATTTTGTTCTTTTTCCTTCCATATATTGTTTCATTCGTCCTTATGTATTTGTTTACCTTTTTCTCACATTGAGAATAATGTGTTGCTCAAGTGTGGGGAGGGTCATGTGTTTTGTTTTGAGTGTGAATTTTTCATATTGTATGATAGTTTATTAGGTTGCATATTGTAAATTGTGTGAATGTGTCGATGGCTTAGATAGATTGAAATCGATTTAATTTTAAACATAATCTATTAGGTTGTGAGGAGTCATTAGCTCGTGAAATTAGTGATATGGGTTCTTTGGCTAAAATATACAGATTAATTAGGATTTAGAGTTAGTTTGTCACCCTCTAAATTGTCATATTCATTCATAATTTTAGGTCTTTCAACTAAAGTAGCTTTGATAGTATTTTTCATAGAAACGAGTAACTAAAGCAACAAGGTAGGTATTAAAAAATGTTTGCTAATTTTCATATAAAAAACTATTCTGCTGGCCTTCGAGTTATGAATAGAGCTAGTAGCTAGTTGAGAACGTGATGTAGCTGAGTAATTGGATCAACACACATCACAAATGTGTACCTTTGCGTCAAAAGGCTATAATGGCATTTCAACCAAACAGCTTAATAAAAACATGACTTAGTTAAGTAATTGGGTCAACTTTCATCACCAATGTTTGCCTCCGTGTAAAAAGAGTAGGTCTATGTCCACAAAAATTAATTAAAAAAAATGTTTTCTAATATAACCCTACCGAACTTGTAAATAGCTTGACTTTTCATGAAAACATACTTAAGAGTAGTTACAGAGTTTGAATGACCAAATAATTATTAATGTGCATGCACAATTAATAATGGTGAATAACCTGACATTTGGGTCTTGATTAATATGTATGTTTAGTCCAGAGCACATAGACGTGGATTTTGCTGGTTAATAATTTGGAATAACTTGAATGATTGTGTTTAAAGTTAAATTTATTTCATGAAGTTGAAGCCATTGTCTCATTATTGCATTATGTGCTTTGTGATTTTGTGTTGTTTGTTGTTTTGTCTGCTTGAGAACAAGCAAATGTTTGAGTGTGGGGATGTTGATAAGTGTAAATTGCATCATGTTTTAGGGCATAGTTTGATATGTGTTTAGCTATTAATTCAATCATTTAATATGTGTTTAGGTTAGAAGTGTGTTAGTATGTTAATTATTTATGATTTAAGTGTTTTATAGGTTAGTACAAGCCTTTGAGCTTAAATATTATGTTTTTGAGGTACCTTGATGTGTTTGCTAGTATTTTAGAGTCAACATCAAAGAAGAGAGAAGTTTCGGAGACATTCGAGCCGAAACAACGGCCACGATCATGGCATGTTAAGCCACGATCGTGACAGAAGCATCAAATTTGGCCCACGATTGTGACAGAAGCCCAGGAATTGCCCACAATCGTGACCTACATAAGGCGGACGTGTAGACACTTTAGAACGTCAAGTTTTGAGAGATTTTTTGGGCCTTTCGCACCTAGGAAAAACCCAAGGCTGCTTAGAATATAAGAGGATACTTAAAGAATAAGAAAAGAGGCAGAGGGGAGCTTTTGCATCAGCCACCTTGAGAAACTCTAAAGAGAAATCATCGAGAGATAGAGGAAGAGAAGAAGGAAGAGAGAAGAGGAGAAAAAACTGACTCGACTTACTTCCCAGATTTGGAGGTTTCCCGACGTCACTGCCTCCCATCATCTATTTAGATTATTTTTCCTATTTAATTTCAGTTTTATTATTGTATAAATTTGGATTAAATAGTTGATGATAGGATCTAGAATGTTGAGGATGTTATAAACTCACCTTTGAAATTTTACTCTTAAATTAATGAAATCTAATTGTTTATGTGTTTATTGGATTTGTTATGGTTTAATTATGCGATTGCATAATTCGATAATAAACTAAGAGGGTGAATCGAATTAAAAACAATTAAATTAGACTAACGAGAATTAGGCGATTTAATAGAACAGGAATCGAATCAAATCGAGAAATTGTGCGAAGAGAGATCTTGCATAGGTTTCCAATAGTTTGTTAGAGAACTTCATAACTAATTAGGGCTTTAGATAGGTTGTGAATTGAGAGATTGCAACCTCCATAATATAACTAGAGTTTATGATTTAGGGTTAATGGTTATAACTTGAGAGAGAGTAATCAACCATAGGATAGTCTAGAACTAACAATCTGATAATTCATAATCAGTTAAGTTAGCATTAAGGATAGGTAAATTTTCCTTTATCTCAATCGGTAATTTCTTTCAGTTGATTCTTGGGTGTGTTGCAATTGCCTAGTAATTAGTATTTCATGTTTGATTCTTAATTTCTTTGATTGAATTAAGTTCCTATATTAATTTCGTGCAATTTGAATTTCTGTTATTGTTTATGGCCTTAGATTTTAGGATTAGATTAAATGCCTTTATGTGGAATCGACACTTTTGATATTACACTAATGAACTGTGCGCTTGCAGATTATCAAGGGTTAATAATTAAAACTTGCATACAACCAACAACCCGATCACTATATCATTGGCGAAAAATTCAATGTCACATGGTCGAAGCAAATATATAGACACAAAATATTATTTTATTCCATAGCAAGTGAAAGACAAAACTGTAAAGCTCATTTATTGCACAACTGAAGATCAACTTGCGGATATTTTTACAAAGCCTTTAAAGACCGATGTCTTTCACAAATTCAAAGAAAAACTTCACGTGCAAAGTTGGGTTTAAGGAAGGAGTTCAGATCCTCTGTCTAATATTATGGTGTCTTATTGTGTCCAATAAATCTCAGCCATTTATTTATGTGGGTCCTGTATAGGTCTCACGTAGATTTCGCAAAATAAATGACTGAGATTCTATGAGACAAAATAAGACAGAGTAATATTGGACAAAGGATCTGGACTCTTAAAGAAGAGTGTTGGAAGACAAACAGGACTCTTATGGGTTCTTCTAGACTCACTACGCTTTTCTTGTACCTTTTTAGCTGTCAAATTCATTTATTATAGCTAGCTACTTTGTAGTTGTTTGTTAGCTGTCTAAGTCGCTGAATAAAACTTTCACACCTATAAAAAGCCCTTGTATGTAATGTTTGTAAGAGAGATAAAACAGAGAAAAACAAAGATAAAACAGAGAAAAACAAAGAGCTGCACCTCAAAGAGCGTGTAACTTTGTTTTTATCAATATATAAATTTTTTTAGTATTTGGTCTACTCCGATTCCAACATTTCCAAAGTTGATTCTTTTAATCATCCTAATTGCAATTAGGGACTTTGAGAATCCTCCTAGCTAGTGCGGGCTAATGATATCGTACTTGTGAGAAGTTTTGCATGAGGTGCCCCACGCGTGAATTCGTAAAGTGAAGCTAAAAAGAAATTAATTATAAGCCGAACAGTTTAAAGGTCCTAGGATTTCTCAGAGATATTAATTGAGGCACCTAAAACGATAGTATCTTATTAATCAGTATATCATCACAAATACAGTTAGTGGTATGTGAATAGTTGGCTTAATTAATAATATACAGATGTATATACTCGCAAATTTAGAAACATGGAGTATTGAGAAGAGGATAGTATCACAGTATCACTCCATCTACCTGTCTGCTTCTAGGAATGAATATGACCGAAGTATTCATAATTGGACAGAATATGCTTCTAATCATGAAGAACCCAGCTGACGATATTTTATATCAAAATCATCAATGATCTCAGAAATCATATTAAAGAAAGATTTCATAATTGTCTTTTTCTCAACCACCACTTCCAGAGTCCAGTTTCAGCTTCCGTAAGTATTGGACTCTTCCTCTCAACTATAATACCTTCTGGTTGCTATATATACTTAGCTTGTCTTCTATAACTCGCCATGTTCTTCAATGTTGTTTGTCCAACCTACTACTTTCGCATGTACTAAGTTTTACTGTAATGTCTTACGATTCATCAAGATTTTAAATTGTGGGCTATAAATTGAGTACAAGCCATTAGTGCAATTGTGGATCACAACTCTAAACCTTGCAATTAACGTTTTCAACGTGAAAGAACTGAACTGCAAACAGTTCTAAAGCTACACGGTTCTAATTAATGCCTCAAGTTGTCCATAACATAAGATGCAAATTCCAAGTCGTATAAGTAGAAACTTAGAGATGTTTGAGACAAACCATTATAAGTCGCACTTGTAATGGTTTTTTCCTTTTAACCTAACAACATAATTACATTAACATTTACATAAAACATCAGCTCTAAGCTTAAAATTTTACGTTAACAAACGCTTCCTAATTACCGAGAGAGGTTGAGATGTACTTTCATCTCCTAGCTCCGTCCCACAGCCTTACGACGTTACCGCTAATCGCCGTTAAATCCTGATACCTGTACCAATGCCTATCACCCATTTTCACCACCAACAGTCTGCCCCAATCTTCCCACCACTCTTCACTGTGTCTATAATCGGAGCCAACGTAACAAATCCGACCTCTGACAATGTTCGTCTCACCACCATACTCGACATTACCATCTCTTCCCTTATCAGCTTCGAAATATGCTACGAACTTCCCTTTAGTCACTCCATCATTATCTTCGAAAACTGTTTGAGACATATCTGTTGCTGTCGTCGGCGCCTTTACTGGCTCCATGATTGACACTTCAGGAATCGGTCGAGACCTATCGGCGACGCTGTCAATGGAGGCCGGAAATGGCTGTTCATGCTTCACGGTGGCTCGGATCCTCCAGAAGCTAACGCCGGCGGTAAAAACAGCCACCCAAGTCCAAAGGTTACTGAAAACAGTAAGAATTCCCAGACTCGCGTAATCGAAAGCCAAAACGTCGAGAGGAGAATCGAAGACCTTCATGGTTAATTTACACCCTAACGTTTTCAGGAGATGTTACGCGGCTTTTGTGAGTTCGTGCTGTGAGTAACGAGGAGACCAAAATGACTAAATTTATGGGCAGGCGTGAGAGAACGTTAGCCGTGCTATGGAACAAGCGGGAAGTGGGACCTGATCATAGGATGCTGGGAATCGAGAGCAAAGATGCTCATTCGGTGAGGTAGATATGTGTTATGCACCAAGCTCTAAGGAGACGTGTGAGGTCAGGAGTTAATCCTTTCGTTGATGCCTAGTACTGCACATTACAAATTTCAACGCATTGCGGAAATAGACAACAGGTTGGTGGCTGCTAAGTCATGTTATGTATGAACACGGAACAGGTAAGTGAGGAATCTGCCGTGTTTGAATGAATCTAGTGTGAAACATGAGTTCTCGTACCAACAAATAGATTGATTGATTCTAGATGTACATCTTAAACTTACTCATATGGAACTTAATTAGTGAACATCATTATATATGATTCCAGAACCTTTATCCACTTATGTAAATTAAAAGTCTGTTCGGACCAAAAACGTTGCCGTTTTATTTACAAAAATTCACAACTCAACAATCTTCTAATTTTGATGTCTTAATTATGAGCCAAGTCGTCGATAATACATTCAATTTTCACGAGAGTAGATCTTAAAGATTTATTTTCTCGGCTTCTGGAGGATCGGGTTTTCAGGCTTTTGAGTTCATCAACCCGGTGGTGAACCAAGTAGATAATGATTTTCTGTTACAGATGGAGGAATTTAGGAGAGCTATTTTTGATATGCATCCGTATAAAGCGCCCGGGCCGGATGGCATGAACGCGGCGTTTTTTCAAAAATGCTGGCACATTGTTGGAGCTGATATCTTTCACAATTGTCGAAACTGGATGGAACAACAGGAGTTTCCTGTCTCGTTAAATGATGCGCTGATTATTTTAATTCCCAAAAAAGACAATCCGAGCTGCATGAAAGATTTCCGACCAATTGCTCTGTGTAATGTAATTTACAAGATTATGGCCAAGGTAATAGCGAATCGACTCAAAACTTTATTGGATAGACTCATTTCCCCCATGCAGTCAGCTTTTGTCCCAGGGAGGCTCATCACTGACAATGTTATGGTGGCTTTCGAAATAATTCATTATATGAGGAATAAAGGAAAGGGTAAGATCGGTGAAGCAGCTCTTAAAATTGATATTAGCAAGGCATACGATCGTGTGGATTGGGATTATTTGCGTTTCATATTATTAAAGCTGGGATTTGACAGGAGATGGGTGGATTTTATCATGGTTTGTGTTACTACAACTCGATATTCAGTTGTAGTAAATGGTACTGAAGTTGGTCCGATTATTCCTAAGCGTGGTCTGAGACAGGGAGATCCATTGTCCCCGTATTTGTTCATTTTATGTGCTGAAGGGTTATCTGCTTTACTTCGGAGATACGAGGCGCGAGGTGATATTCATGGAGCCACAATTTGTTCTGGCAGTCCTAATGTATCTCATCTTTTTTTCGCAGATGATAGTTTCTTCTTCTTCAGAGCAAACTCGAGGGAGGGACAAAATATTAAGCGAATTCTCGGCATTTACGAAGAAGCGTCAGGACAGGCAGTTAATTTTCAAAAGTCAGGTATCATGTTCAGTTCGAATACCACTGCAGCGGCTCGGATTGAGGTCGAAGCTATCCTGGGCGTTAATATTCCCCTTGATCATGGGCGATACTTGGGGCTTCCTTCGCTCATTGGGAGGCAGAAAAAACAGGCTTTTGCTTTTGTCAAGGATCGCTTACTCATGCGGATCACGAGTTGGAAGAACAGGCTCTTATCTAGGCCGGGCAAGGAAGTTGTTTTAAAAACAGTTGCCCAAGCATTACCAGCATACTGTATGAGTGTCTTCCTCCTTCCCAGAGGGACATGTGATGAGCTTCAAAAACTGATGAACGCATTTTGGTGGGGTTCGGGTACTGCTCACAGGAAGTCTATTCATTGGGCGAGTTGGGAGCGACTTTGTATGCCCAAGACATTTGGGGGTATGGGTTTCCGGGATCTCCACTGCTTTAATCTGGCCATGCTTTGCAAACAAGCCTGGAGATTTCTTGCGTTCCCGGACTCCCTTCCTAGTAAACTGTTTAAAGCAAGATATTTTCCTACAGGTAGTTTTTTGGAAGCGAAGGAGCGGACGAATGGCAGTTTTGTTTGGCATAGCATTTTTGCAGCCAAAGATATACTGAAACATGGTGTTAGATGGAGACTTGGAGATGGCGTTTCTATTAAGGTGTTCAAGGATCCGTGGATTAATGATGCGAATAATTTTTTTATTACATCCCCTCCAATTTCATCTCTGGAGCATATGAAAGTGAATGAACTCTTTAATGAGCAGGGGTCAGGATGGGATATGCAGTTGATTGAAGGGCTTCTTACGCCATATGATGTGGAACGCATTTCAAAGATACCCATAGCATTCACAAAACCTTCTGACCGTCTGATTTGGCATCATAGCAAAGATGGGCGGTACTCGGTTAAATCGGGCTACCAACTGGCGATCAGACTAAGCACGAATGTCGAACAATTTATAGCTGACAAACCTTGGGATAAGTTGTGGGGATTGGCCATCCCACCCAAAGTTAAAGAATTTATATGGCGATGCTTTAAGCGGTTTCTCCCATGTAAGGCGCGTCTTCGGAGCAAGGGAATCACGCTCCCACCTGATTGCGACGTATGTGGCATTGAAGAAGACTTGGATCATGTTCTTCTGGATTGTTCCAACGCCAAAGCTGTTTGGACGTTGACGAACTTGCAATTCTCATCTCAGGGCATCGATGATCTACATGGGCATTTGCTGGTTAACATGTCGGCCTCTCTGCTTCCCCGAGTATTAACTCTATTTTGGAGTATTTGGTATCATCGAAACATGCGTATTTGGCAAGGTAAGTCAGTTCCTCCACGTATGGTAGTTAGTTTTGCTGATAATTTTCTTCAATCCTGGCAGGAAGCAAGAAAGTGTTTTGAGAGGGTTAACGTGCTAGAAGTTAGGGCGCACACTAATTTATCAAGTTGGCGACAACCGCCGGAGGGTTTTTTTAAATGCAATGTAGACGCAGCTATTTTTAAGGAACAGAGAGCTTCCTCCTTTGGCGCCGTTTTGAGAGATTCTGGGGGCTCTTTTGTGGCTGGAATTTCGGGCCACTATTCTTCTCTATTGGATCCGGTTCTGGCAGAACTTATTTCAATTAGAGAAGCCCTTTCGTGGTTGAAGAACAAACAATTTGCTCATGTCATTGTGGAATCGGATTGTCTTCAGGCGATTCAAGCAATCACATCTTTTCAATCTAATACTTCAGAAATTGGAATGTTGGCTTCTGACTGTTTAGCTTTTAAGCGACATTTTTTTCATTTGTCCTTCCAATGGACTCGTAGGAGTGCCAATAAGGCGGCTCATTCCCTAGCGAGGGTAGCCTTATTACATGCACACCTGCAATTCTGAAATTCTATTCCTCCTTGCTTATCTTCTATTTTACGTTATGAACATTCTCTGTGTGTTGCCTCTGATAGGGAAAGGTTAGTAGGTTCTGGGTGTACGGGGTAAGCCTGCTGGCTTGGGATAGATTATCTAGCCTTTCTTTATCGGATGTTTTATGTTTATTGATATATGGTTTTAGTCAAAAAAAAAAAAAACAATAACAATAATAAAATTAATCAAATTTTAAATTTAATTTAATATTTTTATAATTTATAAATTAATTTAACAATTTTAATTAACTAATCAATTTTTAAATTTTATTTATAAAATTAATAATAAAAAATTATGTGTCAAGCCTACCAAACAAATAAAATCAATTTTTAAAATTTAATTTTTTATTTTAAAGATTTTATTTAAAAAGTTAAAATTAAATAATGATAATAATAAAATCACAATATTATCATGGGCGAGACTTAAATAAAATCAATTTTTAATTTTTATCTTAAAAATGTTAAAATTTGAATAATAATAAAAAATCAAAACATACGTGTGACGCAAATGAAAGCAAAATTTTAATTTTAATTCTTTATCTTAAAAATTTTATTTAAAGTGTGACACATTTTGTTTTTTTTTTTTAATTTTAATATTAAAATAATATAAAATAAAATAAAATGTGTTACAGACGTGACTTAAATATCACGTGGCACATTTTGTTTTTTATTTTAATTTCCATTTTTATATTAAAAATTTTATTTAAAAATTGTTAAATTAAAATAAATTGATTAATTTTATTAAAAACTTATAAAATAAAATAAAATCTGTCACGTTTTGTTTTCTTAATCTAATTTTAATTTTTATCTTAAAATTTTGTTTAAAATTTTTTAAATTTAAATTTAAATAAAATAAAATTTAAAATTTTTTAAACAAAAATTTTAAGCCAAAGATTTGGCATCCAAGATTAGTTGCTGTTAGTAGAGCATTCCGATTTCAAGGTACAAACTTTGCACATTAGTAATTTAGTAAAAAAAAAAGAACTTTTAAATATTCTTGAGATTTTGAATAATAGAAGCGCCAATTACATAATCCATCTCACGTGTCCATGTCAAAACATGGCAAGGAATGAGCTTTGACAACCAGATTATCCGTCACGAGCTTAAATCAATTGTTCATAATTTATTTACGAGAAAAATAAAATAAAATGTGTCTCTGACGTGTCTTAAATCTGTGAAACATTTATTTTTTTATTTTTATTCAAATTTTTTAAATTTAAATTTAATTTTAAATAAATTTTATTGTAATTTAAAACTTTTTAAATGAAAATTAAATAAAAATAAAAAACAAAATGTGTGACAGATAATTAAGTCATCTTGTAACACATTTTAATTTATTTTATTAATTTTAAATTTTTAAATAATATTTTAAGATAGAAACTTAAAATTAAAATAATAAAAAATAAAATGTGTCACATTTTAAATAAAATTTTTAAGATAAAAAGTTAAATTTTATTTTTTTTCATTTGTTCTATTTTAATTTTTATTGTTATTTAATTTTAAAATTTTTTAAAAATTTAAAAAATTGATTTTATTTGTGTCATTCGCGTAACTCTTAAGTCACGTTCGTGACATATATTTTGATTTTACTTTTTTATTATTTTAATATTAACTTTTAAGATAAAAATTAAATTTTAGAATTTGATTTTATTTGTGTATTTGATTTTGTTTTTTTCATTAATTTAATTTAATTTTGAAATAAAATTTTAAAATTTATGAAAATTATTTAATTAATTTATAAGTTATAAAAATTTTAAAATAAATTTAAAATTTGATTAATTTATTATTATTATTATATTAAGCGGTGTTGGAAGCAAAAGAAATCAGTCTTTAAATAAAACATAAGATCTGCTCTCGTAAAAATTGGATGTCTTACCAACGCGTTGGCTTGGCTCATAAGCCATCAAAACTGGAAGACAACATAGTTGTGAATTTTTGCAAGTAGAACGGCCACATTATTTAGCCTCTGTCCTCTACAGGGTTAGACAGAGCAGAAGTAGACAGTAGTGTAACTTGCAGATTTAAATCTAAAACTCAGTTGTGGAGGACATGGGTAGATTTCAATGCACGTTTTTTATTAAATAACTTTCTATATAATGTGTCCTTATTTGTTAACTTTCAATATAATTTTTTGGTTCTCTATTTTTGTTTTTAAATTTCCTAAATGTTTTTCAGTTTTCAAAATTTTAAAAAATCACTTTAAGCAATCCAGATCTCCACGTGCACGTAGCTTTGAAAGAAGTTGTGTCCCTTAAATGTTATTTTCTGCCTGCTTTCACACACTGGTTTTGGTATTTGCCGTCCAAGGCCATTGCTGAAGTAGGAAAGAAAGTATTGTGTGGGGTCGAATTGATGGAGATACAGAAGGAAAATCAATCCTTTTTGTGAGTGAGAGTATATGTGATTGGACCTCTCTTCATATAATGTTTCTATTGGTCCGGGCTTAAGAGTTGAGGAGATGGCGAAGATTCCCGCACCTCTCATCCAAATAAATGAGACAAGGTGGTTTGGTAATCGATGGCCCATTAAGCATTCATGGTCTGAGTCAGAGACATAAATGACTCGCCAATATTCGAGCAATTTGAAGAAAAAGAATCACAGTCACTGACCGACTAGAAACCCTGGTGGTAGGTAGGCTACGACTACGACAAACACGCATACATATTAAATATACTCAGCCAGCTATAATTTACAGTAACAATTAGAATCATTTTCGACTTCACTTAAATGTTTTATGATCTCATGAATATCATACAAGGCCTCGCGCAGCGCACCATAAGGTGAGGTCCGTGAGGATCCAACTCAAAGCTTTAGGCATCCTGCTATCTCCCACTCACTTGCCTAAGTACAATATTAATTTGGTCATCTAAGATAACTTCCACTCTTTCCAACTCATTTTTGTCGTACAGCCGTGTTTATAGAATTATAATTTTTTTTGCAAAATTTTAACTTATGCAAAAAGTGTAAATTAAATCCTAATATTTTTTACTAAAATTTAAGTTAAATATTAACGTTTTGAAATGAACATTAATATTTATAAAAATATTAAAATACACCTTAGGTTAACAAAAAATTAAACCAAGTTAACTTTCCTTCGTTTATGTCATGTCACAGTACTCATATGACATATATTATATACTTTTTTTTTCAATCTAACACGTGAGCCCTGTTAAGTTTTAGGGCTCTCGCACTAAAGCTTTAGCCATTCTACTAACTCATATAAGGCCTCTCGCACCATAAGGTGAGGACCATCTTAATCAACTCACATTCTACTATCTCCCTTATTTCTTCACTTGCCTAAGTACAATATTAATTTGGTCATCTAAGGGATCGTTTGGTTCTACTTCTGTTTTTCTGTTGTAGTTTTCAGTTTCTATTTTTAGTTTTTAGTTTTTATTTTCTTTTAAATAAAGACACAAACATTGTTAATGTTAATTGGTCGGGTCAGTTATGCTAGGCCCAGGCCCAATATATTCAATTTATGCATCCACGGCCCATTCCTCCAAGATGACCTAATTCCTACAGGTATTTACTATATAAGTTGATTATCTCCTCACGACGCAGGTACGACTCATAACCCTAGTTGTCTCTTCGTTCTCCAAAACCTAACACTCTCTCAAAATACTGACTTGAGCGTCGGAGGGGCCTCCCGGGAAACTACCCCCGGCGTGCCTTTGTTCGTTTTGCAGGTACTCAGCAACCAAAATTACTCAAGGATATGGATCAAAACAAGGATGTTCCGGATCAACGAAATCCGGCTGAACCAGTTGGCGCCCACCGTGGGGCCCGACATGGCACCACGTCTAGAACCACTCTCAGACAAGAAACGACTAACAATTGAAATCACGCAGCTGTCGTGCCCATACCGGATTTCGTTGTGATCTCTTTCTCAATTGATCACAAGTCTCCTCTTACGGTTGATTTTTGATGCATTTTTATTATTATTTGCTTATCGTCGGTCTTCTGCATGTTTCCTAGTCTCACTCTTCGCAAGTTACTTCTCTGGTTTGTGAAAGTTATGATTTTGATGGATGTGTTTGAGATGTTTAAGTTCAGATTCGCAGACACCGATGTTTTGAGCTTCGTGGCGTGATTATAAGTTGTTTGTTTCCCTCTTTCTCTTCTCCAGTATTAGCCGCCGCCCTATTTTAATGTATTGAGCGTTTTTATTTCAAAACCTATGTGTCTACTGTGCAATCATTGGTCCACGTAGTTCCTTTAATTTCCTCCCAGCTAGCTTCAATTTAACCCCTGCCATGCTTTTAATTGTGCTTGTAATGTGTGTCCTGTGTGTTGCTAATTCCTAGCTCTTAATTATCCAGCTGTCCTCCTTGTGCATGCCTTGGACTTCTTTGTGATATGCCTCAAGTTTCCTGTGCATTGGCCCTTGAACGTATGTTGCGTCTCCACTGTTGCTTCTATTTCTTTGTAGCTTGAGTGATTTGCGTGATTTCCTTCAGCCACCATGTTCCATGCGTGATTTATTGCTGGCCTCATTTAATTGGTTACTGATTTAGCTTGTCCCATTTAATTTGCTGCCTCCAGCTTCTTATTTCCATTCTTCATGTCGTCTGCTGTATGACTATTGCGTGGTTGTGATTTACTTGTGCTTCCATTTGATTGGTCCACTGGTTACGCTACAAGGTGCCTTGGAAAAACTCTAGGATTATCTTGCATTAATCAAATGATGAATTGAGTGTTAGTTGTTGAAACTGAGGCACGATGTCCGGGCTTGCGAGTATGAAGATGTTCAAATTATGTGTCTATGATTAAAACATACTGCTTGC
>JANIPN010000218.1:22207988-22218778 GCA_027478595.1 Erythroxylum anguifugum
CTACGATCAGAGGCCAGTAGCATGCTCAGTCAGTGAATGCAATGAAATCTATCAGTCTGACCCAATATTACCATAATGCCCCTTTGCTACCAGTAGCGGGATGTTACACTTTTACTAGTATATTAGATGATTGTAATCCATTTACCATCATCCAATTCCAAATCATACGTTTGTGGATTCATGAACCAACTCAATGAATATGTGTTCTCTAACTCTACAATAGTCAATGCCAATGAATACATCCTTCTATCCATATCCCTCTCTATTGCACTCTGTAATTATCCTTAAAAAACTGTCTTTAGCAATCAAATCTCTATCCTAAAAACAACTCTCAAATATTTTCATCCTCTTTTTATGACATCAAAAAAAATGTATAAAATTTTAAATTAAAACAAAATAAAATGGAATATGAAATGATTTTGTTACTACTACTTTTTTTTGCTTAGAATATAATTTTCATTACCTTTAGCAAATATGTCCCTTGATTCCTTACTAGTTATAAGTCCACTATTGAGTCAGGATTGCTTAACTTCAACTCATGTATATATCCTTGTAGCTTAGCATATTCATTAACAAAACATATTGCCCTCTCTTTTCTCAGTCTCCTTTTTGCTACTTTACACACGAATGAATTGAAAAATATGTTTAGCTTCGTTCTATATTCTTCCTGTTTTTTTGTAAATAATTGTAAAGAATTCTATCTTTAAAATGTCTCATTAAAAACTTAGTAATAACATGCTTTGGTTTGTTAGTTATGAAACAAATTGTATGTCTTCACTTTGGAACACCTTTCGTTCTTGTCATATGCAGCATACAACTCCCATGGACATTCCTTAATACACCCAAACTCGATCCTATTGCTTTCATTCTTTTTTAACCTAACATTATGGCTCTGTTTGGCAATCAGCTGATTTCATTAGCTGATAGCTGATAGCTAATTATATCAGCTGATTTGACCAGCAGATTACATTAGCTATTTGTTAGAGATGTTTAGTAAAATTAGCTGTTTAGTATTAGCTGTTTATATGTTAAATGACTTATGAGGACATGACTTAAAAAAATTATAAGGGTATAAATATTATATATCTTAGTATTTCGTTGAATATTCTTATAAGAATTTAGATTTTAGAGAAGTCATATTCACTTGTACTATTTCATCATCTATAAGAAATTTATGCAATTCTTTCTATTTTCAAGAGCAATATTTTATTTTAAGATATAAAATTAAAAATGATACTGTTTTAAAATTAAGCTCATTCTAAAATGATGTAATTTTAATAAGGAATTGGATGCCAAACCCTATTCTACTCATTAACAAGCTTCATATCGCTATTTCTAGCTTGAGATTCATGACGTTGAAGCGTATTCTGCAAACCACAAGTCATCTGGTAGCAGAAGCACATGCCTTGTCAAAGAACTAAGAGCAATAGGAGAACATAAGAAGACAAAACACACACACAAACTAGTAGGAAAGGGTATGGCTGGGTTTTGATACATATAATTTTAGCTGTTGGATGAAAATGTTGATATATAGCCGTGTTTTCATTTTCAACTGTTTACTTTCCATCAACTGATGAAAAAACTATTCTCCAAACAATTTTATTAGCTATTTGAAGAGTTAAACAGCTAAAATCAACCAATCAACTAAAAAAAAAGTTGATTGGTTAGTAACCAAACGAGGCCTATATCTTATTTGCATTGCATAATCCAAAATATCATCTTTAAATTCTTTTTCATTGCAAAACTCCATTCTTAATCTCCACGATGGTGCCTTACTAGTAGGATTATGCCTAATACTTCTACTTGGTCTTTGAAATGCTTCGCTTGACTCCTCTTAACTTAGATATTCATCACTCCTAATAAAACTACCATAATCTGTCAAATAAATTTTAATTGGTTGATGATCATCTGAAATTTCTACTTGAAAATAAGGTTGTGCATTAGCTACTTGTTCATCACTCTGGTCATTAACTTATTCATCACCCTTCTCCATAACTTGTTCATCAACTTATACTTCCATATCTTCAATAACATAATCCACTCTAGCACCATTTCTTTTTTGTTCACCATCACTCTGTCCATTCTCCTCATTGAGCTCCTCTCCTCCAGTTATATGTAATATATATTAGGTGCAAGGACTGGTGTGTCTAACTTATGGGTGACATACACATCAACCATTCTGTATATTTTTATAAGGTTTATAAGCCTAATATAGCTTTCGTTTGAATCAATAAGTTTGAATGACTCACTAAAGTCGAAACTTTGTACTTTATATTTCAATTTCCTAAATCCTTTCCCATCTCCTATATTTGCCTATAATTGATATAACTAAGGTCAACATTTTTAAAGATATCAATATCCCTATTAACATATTTGATCTAAGGTTTTGATATATAACTTCCCACCATAAAATAACCTTACTCTTGCATATTGAGTCATTAGAAACCTATTTATAGTAATTAGAGAACAAAAAATGTACGTAAGTTCATGATATGAAATCTTAATATTAAAAATGTTCCATATACATGTCCACTTTAACAATTAGGAAAAATTGTGTACTACCATAATTGACAAATTAAATGTCATTTGGTCTACTTCTCATTTCTCAATAAAGCTAGCATAAAATGGTCATATAATCCTTATACTTCCAAACATACAATCCTTGTTTTGCTTAGTAATTTAAGCAATTGAGTTTTATTTCTAAAATTAAATTTTGAACTATACCCATAAAAATGCATGCAATAGATCAATAAAATAATTTTGTTAATAGTCTTTAAATTAATTAAGACATTACCATGAAAATAGATGAAAACCAAAATGTCAAAATTTTAAATTAGTAATTACAAACCAATTTTCTAATTCTATCATTTATGTGATAAAAAATGGCAAAAGAATTTTGTATTATACAAGATCACCTTTTGTTCATCATTAGAATTTTAAAACTTAAGCAAACAAAGAAAGGATAATATTTAAATAGTAAGGGCCAAATATTTAAACACAATAGGGAATTCTAGAACATATATGAAGTATAAATTGAACTTTAATATATATTAATCACAAACATAATATATTTAAATGCTTGGGACCAGGTCTTATCCAGGCATAAAGTAAACACACACCATATATAGTAGGGTCCATATTCATGTTGAATTTAACACGATTATAGATAGATAGTAGGGACTTACTAGGTTTTTGTCTCTAAGCTATAAAAATAGACAGTAAAAACATAGGAGAATATGCTAAGCTTGAAGCTATAAACAAATCATGCCAACCACTAATACAATAGAAATGCAAAATAAAACATTAAGCTTGAAGCTATAAACACTTCATAGTCGATTCAAGAGAAGATGCTAAGGATATCTCTTATATGAAGGAGAAGATTCTAAGTTTCAGATGATCGTCGACATTATAAGATATTAAAAATAGGGTTTACTGAAATTTTGATTAGGATTATTAAGAGATGGTGGGGAATTGTAAAAATTAGGAATATGGTTCTTTTGGTTGTTTTGTTATTAGGAAATTTAAGAATTTTTTAGTCAGATTGTAATTAAATTAATTAGTTAATTACAATTATTTATAATTATATTAGTTTATAAGTTTCAATTACAAAATAAAAATAAAAATAAAAATAACGTTAATCTGACCATGGTTCCTACTATACCATGTGGATGTCATATGATATAGTAAGGCCCATGTGTTAAATTAAAAATATAAAAATGTAATGCATCAATACTGAGACGACATATAATAAACAGAGACTTAACTCCGTTTAATTTTTTTATCCATTTAGGGTTTATTTTGAATGTTTTGTAAATATTATTATTTATTTTTTTAACGCTTTAAAATGTTAAGGATTAACTTGTATTGTAGTGAAATATTAGGGTCTAACTTATAATTTTTCTGTTTAACTTACACCCAAATGTCTGTTAATATTTAAAAAGAACTTTAACATTATAAAAATGTTATGTTTAAACTCTGAATTGAAGTAAACTTAGAATTCTATCTATATTCTATAAAATTTTGACATGTTGATATTTTTGTTATTTTTTATAAATCTCACATTGTTAGTTTGGCATTCCATTTGGCAACATAGGCCAATTAATCTTATCCATATGCCCATCTGGATTAAGGGATTGTCCTAATCCCTAAATCATTTCCAATTTTACTTATTTTATCTTTTTATCATTTCCCTATCTTCATCTCTCCTTGTTTAGTGCTTTCTCTCTATATCTATCTCTATTTGTCATTGTTGGTGTTAATTGTTCGTCTCTATCTCTATGAAAATCTTCACTTATCTTTATTACTCTTATGAAAGTCAGTGGTGTTGATTGAATAACTATCCTTATTCATCTTTCTCTGGGGATACACATTCTTACAATCAACAATAATAAACATCTTTAATGTAAGTCATAATAATTATTACAGATCATAGGAAACAAAATGCATACCTTCACTATTTAAATATAGTTGTTAAAGGGAATTACTCAATAGTTTAATATAGTTGATATAACTACTATGAATGCCTCGATGTGAAAAAAATGATTATCACCTCTAGATGGAAAAAATTCATATTATATGTTTAATTAATTCATATTATATTGTTGATTGGTGATTACTAGAAGATGAGTTCAAACATGTTAAGTTCTTTCTTACAATTTTCATTAATTCAAGGTACAAATGAAACAAATGGAAAATTTGACATTTAAAACACTACTTTTGGAGATTGTTAATGAGTTACTTGTGAATGTATGGGATAATCCCTCCACCTATAATGGTTCCTTTGATTAGGGTGTCAAGCTTTTCATTCCCTCTTATTACAAGCTACAAATGCCTAACTATTATATGTTCAACCTTTATATCTTCACTTGAATCCTTGTATAGTTAGATGCTTAAGGATATAAGTTTTATAGATAATAGTTATTTCCCCAACACTTTCATTTGCATTTTAATAGAGGGTGTACATGTCCTATGAGAATTTGCTGGAAATTTGATAAAGAAATTAATCGAGCATATGATTATTTATGGGCCCATATTGTTAGTTGGACAATATGAGACCTATATAAAATAATGAAAATGCTAATTTGTCAAATTTTGATTAAACCCTATTGTTAAATGTTATGTTGGGGCTCAAATATAATGTTTTTACAATATAGGACTCTGAGGGGCAAAGGTAGAAGCGCTGGAGCTAGTTTTGGTGCTAGTGGTCGGAGGGCTGCATCATAGATAGTTAATGGACCTAATACCTGTACTTTAGCTCGTTCATATGATATGCGAGCTCGTGATAACCAGGATGCCCCATATATGATTGCAAGTACTTTTACTATCTCTGACATTTCTGTTCAAGCATTGATAGACCTAGGATCTACACATTCTTATATTGTATGCCATTGCCTGAAAATATGGGGTTACATGTTGACGCTCTTGAGCATGATATTCTAGTTACAAATCCTTTGGGTTAAAGTGTGGTGGTAAATAGGGTCTACAAGAATTGTCCCTTAAGAATACAAGGTTATGAATTTCCTGGTGATTTGATTGAACTACCTTTCCGCGAATTTGATGTGATCCTTGGTTTGACTGACTATTTAGACATCATGCAATGGTAGATTGTCATATTAAAAGAATCAATCTTAAAACAGTTGATATTGATGAGATTATAGTTATTGGCAAGGGGTCAAAATTTCTCTCCAATGTTATATCAACGACACTAGCAAAAAGGCTTATTAGAAAGGTTTGTAGCCTATTTAGCTTGTGTTCTTCAAGCTAGAAAGGATTATCCTAAAAGTCAAGATATACAAACTGTATATGACTTCCAGGATGTATTTCCTGAAGAGTTGCCAGGGTTACCAATATAAAGAGAAGAATTTTCTATTGATGGGATACCTAGTACAGCACTAGTATTCATTGCACCATATTGGATGGCACCCATAAAACTTATAGAATTGAAAACCCAGCTACACGAACTTCTTGAAAACGGTTTTATACGCCCTAGTGTGTCTCCTTAGGTTACACCTGTGTTATTTTCAAGAAGAAAGATGGGTCTTTTAGGCTCTGTGTTGATTACAAATAACTGAATAAAGTGATTGTGAAGAATAAATATCCACTGCCTAGAATAAATGACCTTTTTTATCAGCTTAAAGGTGTAGGTGTTTTCTCTAAGATTGATATGAAATTAGGGTATTACCAGTTGAGAGTAAAGGAAGCAGATGTCCCTAAAACAGCTTTTAGAACAAGATATAGGCATTATAAATTTTTAGTGATACCTTTTGGACTCACAATGCTCCGATAACCTTTATGGATCGCAAGAATCGTATTTCCATCCTTACTTGGATTAGTTTATGCTAGTCTTCATTGATGATATGGTTCATTATAAGAACCAAGAGGAGCATAATGAGCATTTGAGAATTATTTTGCAGACTTTAAGGGATAAACAACTTTATGCCAAGTTCAGTAAATATGAATTTTGTCTTGATGAAGTTTCTTTCCTTAGTCATATCATATCAACATATAGGATTAGAGTTGATCCCAAGAAGATAGAAGCCATTCTAGAATGGAAGCCACCTAGGAATGCCTATAGAGATTAGAAGTTTCTTAGGTTTGGCTAGATACTATAGAAGATTTGTTAAGGTATTCTTTATACTCGCAGCACCTTTAACCAAGTTACTTCAAAAGAATGCAAAATTCATGTGGAGTGATAACTGTTAGAAAAGCTTTAAGAAGCTAAAGGTCATATTAAATGAAGCACCTGTTCTTACACTACGTGTACCTGGTAGAGACTTTGTGATCTACAGTGATGCCTCACATAACGGGCTTAGATGTGTACATATACAAGAGGGAAAGGTAGTTGCTTATGCTTCTAGGCAACTTAAGCCTCATGAAAGAAACTACCCAACCTATAATTTAGAGTTAGCATCCACAGTCTTTCCTTTGAACATTTTGAGCATTACTTATATGGAGAGAAATGTTATATTTACATAAATAACAAAAGTATTAAATATTTTCCTTCATACAGAAAGAGTTCATCTTAAGGCGCAAAAGATGGATAGAGTTGATTAAAGATTATGATTGCATCATTGACTATTATCTAGGAAAAGCAAATGCAATAGCCGATGCTCTTAACAGAAAATCATTATCATCTTTAAGAGCAATGAATGCTAAATTATCTGTAGCCAATGATGAAGCCATTGTATCTGAGTTGAGGCTCAATCCAAACTTGTTAAAGCAAGTCAAGGAAGAACAGAAGCAAGATGAAAAGCTAGTTGCCATTCTTAAACAAATTCAAAAGCGTAAGGATAGAATATATGCAATCAAAGAGGATGGCTACTTGTATTACAAAGATAGAATTTGTGTCCCTAATAATGATGAGCCAAAAATGAACATCATGAAGGAAACCCATAACAGTTCATATGTTGTGCACGTTGGAAGTACTACAATGAACCAATAGTTGAAAACACATTATTTGTGGTCAGGCATGAAGAGAGGCATTGCAGATTATGTTACCAAGTGTCTTGCATGCGAATAAGTAAAAGAATAACAAGAAGTTTGATTGGGTTTACTTCAACCAATAGCAAAACCCGAATGGAAATGAGATCGAATCACGATAAATTTTGTGTTTGGTTTGCCTCAAACTAGGAAGAAGCATAATGTTGTATGGGTGATTGTCGATAGATTCACCAAGTGAGCTCACTTATTGCTTGTCAGAACTGATTATCAACCCTCAAAGTATGCAGACCCATACATTAGTGAGATATTACGATTACCTGGAGTACCGACTTCCATCATATCAGACTAAGATCCAAGATTCACCTCAAGATTTTGTAAAAAAATTACATAAGGCCTTAGGTACTAAGATAAATTTTAGTACAACTTTTCATCCTCAAATGGATGGAAAATTAGAAAAAGTGATTAAGGTGTTAGAACATTATTGATTTTAAAAGAAGTTGGGATGAACACTTCCCATTGATTGAATTTGCATACAATAATAGTTATCAAGAAATCATACAGATGGCATCATATGATGCTTTTTATGGAAGAAAGTGCAAAACACCCTTAAATTGGATTGAACTTAGTGAAAGCAAGATCGTGGGTCCATAATTGATAAAAGAAACTGAGGATAAAGTGAAGATTATAAGGGAAAGGTTGAAAGCTACTTCTTGTTGTCAAAAATCATATGCATATTTGAAAATAAGGGACATTGAATATGCTATAGGTGACAAGGTTTTCTTGAAAGCTTTACTATGGAAGAAAGTGTTTCAATTTGGTAAAAAGGGTAAGTTAAGCCCTAGATTTATTGGTCCATATGAGATCATTGAGCCTATGGGACCAGTAGCCTACAGATTAGCATTGTCACAAGATCGGGAAAAGATTCATGATGTCTTCCATGTATCTATGTTAAGGAGATTGATCTATCACATATTATAAAACTGGAAGATATTGAAATACAACTAAACCTAACTTATGAAGATAAACCAGTGAAAATCCTAGTAAGAGATACAAAACAACTAACGAACAAGACGGTTTTGTTAGTGAAAGTAATATGGACGAACCACGAGGTTGAGAAAGCTACATGAGAACCAGAAGAAACCATGAGAAGTTTTATCCACGGTAATTTGACAAAGGAAATGTAACTCCCCAAAATCTCGATTTCATGACTTTTTAGGTCGTAAATAGTGTATCTCGAGGAGAATAGTGACACCTGGGACCCAAACTGTACTTTACTTTATTTGGCATTAGATAATATTCTTGAAGGTAGCCCAAAGATCAAATTAGAGATCAAAACAAGTTCATTTCAAGAGTTTGACCAAGAGTTAACTAGTGGTCAAAGTTTGACCCAAGAAAAGGGTGAAAGTCAAACCCAAAAATATTAATGAAAATAAATGATATTAATTAAGTTATTTACGTGGGGTTGATATTTTTTTAATGGGCATTACTTATTAAGGATAAGAAAAGACTAACATTTGTTTTTATATGCATTAATGAGTTATATTTTTTTAATAGGACTAATAGCATTAATTGCCACCTAACACTCTCTTCTTCACAAAGGATTGCCTAGAACAACCCCTCTCTTCTTTTTCTCCATTTTCTTCTACTTTCAAGCTAATTTTTTCTATCTTTAACCCTCGAATCAACTATTAAACACTAAATCATCAACCTAGGGTCCCTAAACTCACCATATTAACAAGAATGTTGTGAAAAAGATGTAGAAAAAGTATATGGGCGTTCTTGATGAATAGTACAAAAAACCAACAAGGTAAGTTAATGGAGTGTTAGGTTTTTTAGTACATGATTTTAGTGTAGTTGTATGCATTAATGAGTAAAATGCATGAAATTGAATTTTTATGCAATATTATGACAATAAAAAAGATGAATTGAAGAAGAGAGAGAGAGAAGGAATAACGAATTGATGGTGAAATTCAAGCTTATTGAAACTTAATTTGAAGATTAGGTAATTCAGGAAAGGTAATTCAGGGTTCTTGATTGTTAAAAATATTTAATTGGATTGTAAATGAAGTAGTATATGTGATTAATTTAGATTTTGGATCTATAATTTGTATTTTCTCCAATTGGCATACATTATGTTTCAATTTGGAAACTTGATATACATATTATTTTTGACTAATTGGTAAGATGAACTTGTAATGTTCCGATCATGTATCTCATACAATGTTACGAATATCATACCAGACTTGGTACTAGATTGAGTTCTGGTACGCCAGTATCTTGGTATCAGTTAATACCGGGTATCGTTTCAGGTAATTTTTTTAATTTATGAAAATCCTTGAATTTTTTTAAAAATTACAAAATAGCCCATTGTCATATTGTATAGTTGTACAATATATTTTTAACCCTGTCTCCAAAAATTATAATAATAAAATTTATAAAATTAACTTAATAATTATTAATAAATATAATTAAATTTAAAATATATTTTTAAAATATGTAAATTTCAAATAAATTTTGATTTAATAATTAAAATATATATAATAAATATTAATTTTTATATGATAATTTTTAAATTATTTATTTAGTTGAAGTAAATAAAATAACTAATTAAAAAACTTTGAAAAAAGAGGGGGGAAGGAGCGACGGGAGGGAGGGGGAGAGTTTAAATTTTTTTGAAAATTTTACAAAAGAGTCCCCCTATTTTTTAAAATTTCCGATACCAACTGGTATTTAGTAGGTATTTTGAATACCGACCGATACCATCCGAAACTGGCTGGTACCGACCGGTATTTAAACCTGATATAAATGACCCTCCTTTTCGTACCAGTTTTCGTTGATATCCATATTCCTGATCTCATACATAATATGTATCAAATATATACAGCGGAAAATAAAATGGAACCTCAAAAACTTGATATACTCATACATATAGATGTAGAAAACAAAAACATGAAATGTAAGATGTTTACATAGCTTTCCAATGATCTCCTTCGTTCTTTAATCTTCTCTGCGTTGGGTTGTCGTAAACCACAACGATCAACGTAGACCGTCTCTAATAAAAGTCCGTATGAAGATAGAAGGATGAAACCTTACTAGGAGATGCTAGAATTCTTTCTCTGTGCTAACAAAGACAAAAACTCTTATGAGAGTTAGAGAGAAAAAGAGTGTGTGTAAGAAAAGAACCTTTCTTTCACTTGTGTCTTACACAAGATGTACAAAAATTATCTCTATTTTCTGCACCATTTGGCCTTCCATAACCCCCATCACTATTGAAGAGTTATGGGAAGTTAATGGTCATGAATAACATGCATTAATGGAAGTTATGAGAAGTTAATGACCATGAATAACAT
>JANIPN010000218.1:22231819-22242047 GCA_027478595.1 Erythroxylum anguifugum
GTTTCGGTTTGTTTCGCTTTCGATTCTGAGCCTTCGATTTGCTTTTGTTTTTGTTCTTTCGTTTCGTTTTCCGGTTGCGACCCGGATCATGTATAAGTATGAAGGTTTCGGATTAAGTAGTTGGGTTTCAGATTGGGGTCCCAACAGATATGGTATCAGAGCAAAAGTGGAAATGCTCTGGTTTAGTTTGGTTTGTCGTAAGAGGTTAGATATCCGGTAATAGGATCCAACAGGAACAATGACTATAAATAATTTAAGGATAATAAGTAAATGTAATATAAATATCATAATTATAATTTCCTAATAATTTTATTTGCAATGTATATTTATCTCTTAGATTTTATAATATACATCTATATATGTGCAAAATAAAGAAAGAATTTAAATTATTTTATCACTAAACTACCACTAATTTATAAATCAACTATAGGGAATAAACCAATAATTCATATTTTGAATCAGTTGTGGTATGAGATGTAGAGAAAATATAAAAATCTCATTTATGTAAACAAAATATTAACCAAAGAGAAGAATTATAAGGTTTAATTATCGTTTGACCAACAAGAGGTCTGGCCAAGATTGAACTAATTGAAAGCATAGTATCTATCCTATCACCTTAAACCTTTCATTATGTTTTTTAATCTACCAAAGAGAAGTCTATACCTATCATTTGGCACCCATTTTCAGTCATGTAATAAAAACTCCATTCAAAGTAACAGGCTGAAAAATTAGCATTGTTTTCTTAAGAACACTATGGTAAAAAGAACTTTAGGCAACAACATGTTTGCAACAGTTTAAAAATGTGTTGCTAAAAAGTAATATAACGCAACATTTTTAACAATACCTTTTAAAGTGTCAGCTTTACTAATATAAAAAGGCAATGATAATAATAATTTGTTTCTTTATATAAGAAAAGGAAACAAAATTTAAAAAATGTTACAATAAAGTCTTATATATGCAACATTTATAATTGTTGCTATAGTTTCAGTCACCTATTTACTAAAGGGTATTTGCTAATGTTATATATTTATTTTATAGCTATTTATTAATGAGTATTCAGAATATGTCTAGGAAAATTAAATTACCCACTAATTTCTATTCGTAAAATTAAAATACTTGAGTCGATATTATGAGAGAAAAGCATGACAGAGGTGGATAGGTAGGGATACTAGAGACTCTAGACCCTTTTTCTTTGCCTTCCCTACCGTGTGCACTGTGATTTCTGACGTCATTAGGTATTGTATTATACAGATTACCAACTTTTGCAACTGTAAGTTTGAGGCCAATCTCCGCCAAATTGCCCGCCCTAAATCTCTATCAAATTGGGTTTAAGCTTTATTTATTGCCTAAACGATGTTATTTTATTCAAAATTACATCATTTTACGTAAAAATTTGATTTTGGATCGGGTAAGTCAAGCCCTAAGTGTGACTTGAAGACTGAATTTTTTTTGTTTAAAAGTCTAAAATCAACTCAAATTTTGATTAATTTGAGTCATGTAAAGTCAGCTAGGCCAGACTAGTCTAAACTATACTATTTTTGTCATCTTTAAACAAATATTAATATTTGAAACAATATTTATCTCATTTAACATTTTAGGTACAAAAATAGTTTTAGAGGAAATGATTTCCAACAATTTTATCTTTTAAAATAATTAAGAAAAGATTGGTAATAATGAATGAGAAGAATCAACATTTGGAAAGTCCATCAAATGAAAGGCACATAAAAATGACATCGTTACAAGAGTCATCTAGACAGCAAGAAACGACAACGTCATTACAAGTTCAATGGTGGCAGCTTGAAATCGTTAGCAATTTTCATTATTACATTCCGAGTTTGAGAGAGAAAATCTCTGAAATTATTCCCCAAAAAATCATTGGTGGGATTTCATGGGAGATGTCTGAGCATAAGCTCAAAGACTACTTCTCCCAGTATGACAATGTTAGACAATACCACTGATAGACCCAAAGACTTTGGCTTTGTTGTGTTTTCGTATCTTCTATAATCGATAGGGTTCTTCAAGATAAGCATACTATTGATTGTAGAACGGTGAGGGAAAGATTCCATTTTTGCTCCTTTTTTAGGGTTTTATTGGTGGGTTTTCATTTTCATGTGTTGGTGTATGTGGGGTATTAATAGATCTGTTGATTTTTTTGGTAATGGTTTCTTGGTTTGAGGGAATCTTGGATTTTTTTCTTTGTTTTGAACTGTGGGTTCTCTCTCGTTTTTCATTCTGTTAGTGGTTTATTAGTTTCTGCCCTCCATGTTTTTCGTTCATTTCAAATGGAGGTTAAGCTATAAATGGATTCAAGTTTTCATCCTATCAAATGATGGTTTATTGGAGTAGTTCAATTATCCTTTCATGCTTATTACTGGGATGATAATGCGTAGTTTGTGTTATTGAGTTTTGACATTTATTTGATTGCTTTCCTTTGATTAAATTTTCATCATCTGTAGTGAACTTTAGGTTTTTGGGATTTTCACATATTGAATCCTCTATGTAAGCATTGGTAGAGGTTCTTTTAAGTTTTTGTTGTTTATTATCTCTTTGTTTCATCATTAATGTTGGATTCAAGTTTTCATTCTATCGAATGATGGTTTATTGGAGTAGTTCAATTATCCTTTCATGCGTATTACTAGGATGATAATGCATAGTTTGTGTTATTGAGTTTTGACATTTATTTGATTGTTTTCCTTTGATTAAATTTTCATTATCTGTGGTGAATTTTAGGTTTTTTGGATTTTCATATATTGAATCCTCTGTCTTGTAAGCATTGGTAGTGGTTCTTTTAAGTTTCTATTGTTTAATATTATATCTTTGTTTCAGCATTAATGTTGGATTCAAGTTTCCATTCTATCGAATGATGGTTTATTGGAGTAGTTCAATTATCCTTTCATGCTTATTACTGGGATGATAATGCATAGTTTGTGTTATTGAGTTTTAACGTTTATTCTATTACTTTCCTTTGATTAAATTTTCATTATCTGTAGTGAACTTTAGGTTTTTGGGGTTTTCATATATTGAATTCTCTGTCTTGTAAGCATTGGTAGTGGTTCTTTTGAGTTTCCATTGTTTATTATCTCTTTCTTTCAACATTAATGTTGGATTTAAGTTTCTATTATATCGAATGATGGTTTATTGGAGTAGTTCAATTATCATTTTATGCTTATTACTGAGATGATAATGATTCATTTGTCCGTGCTATTAGATATTACTAGTTAAAGATGCCTTGATGATATTTTGAGGCACTTTCCTTATTGTATTTCTTTGTTTCTAACTTTGCAGCTTAATTTACCCTTATCATGCTTATTTGTCACATTATGGTTGTTATGATTGATTTGTGACGATCTCTTATGACATTCCTTGAAAGTTTTTGATAATTTCTTTTGGAGTTAATTTTGATCGCTTTCCTAATTTTTTATTGGAGTGTTCTGAGATTAATTCAATGGACAAATGAAAATAGCTTATGTGTTCGTTAGTTTCATCAATTGTCCGCTTCTTTATTTGAATTAGTTTTTAGCATTTTTTTGTTGTGATACAGATATGGTGACAAAAGATTGATGGACTCGAAAAAAATTATTAAGACTTTTATATTTTCATTTCAAAATTGGTTTCTTAAAACTACTTTAGATTTTTGAATGAGTGAATTTAGAAACTCAACATTGTATTGATGTAAGATACTTAGGATTATAGTTATTACATTTGGAATTGACTACAAAATTGTAAAGCATATGCTTGCTTAAAATAATGAAAAATATCAGTAAATGTCAATGTGGTCATTTGGATCAAATAGAGTTATACTTGAGCCTTTAATTCATACTTATTGTTAAGAGCAGCAAGATCTGTATTTGATTTTTAGTGTATGTTGTTACTTTTCATGTTTAATGAAGTGCTCATCTTTGCTATTGCAAGTTCTTCTTGTCATGTTATTACACAATCAATGATGTATTTGTATGATAGTGAAACTAATTTTATTTGTTTTTAGAGTTCTCACAAATTTTTCAGTCATATTCTAGCTTAATATGGATATCTTAGCCTATAAAATATTCATATTCTTATTTTCACTATGCATGATTGCTTTTAATTTTTTATTGTATTGTTCTTTTCCTCTGAAGTTCCACTTATTGTTAGGTGCTACATGGACTTTAAGTGGTTTAGATAGCTGATTTGCGACTGGGAGCATAAACCATATCTTTGGAATCTCCAAAGTGATACAATCTGGCGTGTTTAGGTGAAACATATTCTTCCTTTTTTCCTATTTTCCAGTCTATATATGATTTCAAAAGTCAAATCTCCACGTCTACTGGCAATTGCGATTTTCAACTTAATTATAGCAAACCATGGGCAGAAAGTAGTTTACTGGCATATTTTAAAGTTTTGTAGTCAGAAGTAGTTTGCCGTGGTAAAATGGTGTGATTTGCTTCTATTTAAGTTGGTGTGGTTGATGAAACATTCTCTTCTTACTAATATTCAAAATTAATGAAGCTGCTATTCTAAATGTTGTTGGAATAATAAAAGCTTTTTCAAAGCTTTGAATCAACAAAATATTGACTGTTGAAAAACCATGAACTTTCAATTAAAACACGATTCATTCTGTACGTCTTTTATGTAAGAGCTAGGACTTTGATTTTTAATTAGGAAACGTACATCCTTCGCTTTCACGAAATTCTACATTCAAACTCCTTTGAAAAGTGTTGATTCCCTGCCGCGTATTTTCCCACAACCTTCTCCCAGTCTTCTTGGATTTTTCCACCCTTGGTAGTTAGAACCATTCAGAAATTTTATCTCTACACAAACTGCTGCCCTTGTTCGTTGACTTTAACTTCCAGTATTGGCCTGCGTTTATAAGTTCAAGTCAGTAGTTACACTTGAACTTGAGAAATAAATAATAGCTATAAGAGAGATTATTAAAGAAAGCTAAGCTAATGCTATACTTACTCGAAATTTCATAAGGTACAGTATGTGGTTACCTTACCTATAAGATTCCACAAAAGTTGAAGTTCAATATGAGATGAGATTCTCAGATTCTTCTGAATCATAAAGTTCGACGATGATCCCAAAATACCGAACAAAAGAAAAGGCTAAAAATAAATAACATTTTAATTTTCTGAAAACTCTTCTCTTATATTTTTTTATTACAGAAATTAATTAAAAGTTGTTGGAAAAAAATAAAGTGTTTACATTACAGCTGACGAAATCACGAACCGGAACCCAAACCAGTAACGAGTGAAAATTGTTCTTTTTTTTTTCGTTTTCCTGCTTTCACATGTATAATACAGAATGTTCCTACAAACCTGTCGGTCACCAAAAGCCTCGTGCATGTCAGCACGTGCATATGGTTAGTCTCAGAAGTTTCATTATGATTTCGCATGGAAAATATTGGGACTGCGAAATAAAATAATAGTAAAGATCTATGAAAAATTGTACGTCTATGTTAAAGTTGGAACCATGAACTAAGAAAATCATCGTGGTAATTTAACAATATCACCCATAAGAGACGCACATATGAATAGACATTCTTATGTAGAATGTAAGATAAAGCATTTTAATTTCTCAATAATATTTAGATTTTTGTAAGTTGGAAAAATCAAATTAGTTCATGCTAATTCAGGAAGAATCATATCATAAACAAATGGCCAGAGAATGCATGGGTTCTCCAACTCCACACAGGTTAGGTACATATCAGATATACTTATCAAATAAGATCTGAAATTACAAAGAAACTCACACCCCCATTAATCTGAAAGCTAATGGTGCTATGAAATTTCTTCTCGGTTTCACACAAAGCAGTAAACTATTGCTATCAGGAATGGTCTTCAAGTCCATTCACTATTGCTATCAGGAATGGTCTTCAAGTCCATTCACGTGCTTATAAATACATGCACATAGCTTCTTGCACCGGCCAAATATATTCACATACGAAAGGCTTGATCTCAACTAGCTACAATCACAGAATCAATCCAATATGGCAAGGCAGAGCCATCTTGTGATGTCAAGAATTGGCATTATTGGAGCTGGAGTGAGTGGTGTAGCTGCTCTGAAGCAGCTAGCTCACTACGATCCGGTGGTTTTTGAGGCCAGTAACTGCATTGGAGGAGTCTGGAAAAGCTGCTCTTACCGTTCTACAAAACTTCAATCCCCTCGTAACGCTTACGAGTTCACCGATTTCCCGTGGCTTAACAGGGATGATCCAAGTTTTCCTTCTCATATTGAGATTTTAGACTACTTGCAATCTTATGCTGAGCATTTCGATTTGTTGAAGTACGTGAGGTTCAATACCAAGGTGGTGGAGGTCCGTTTTCTTGGTGAAACTGTACCTGTTGACGTCGGTGGGAACAAGTCCATGACGTACGACAGCCTCTTGCCAGGCCGGCCGGTTTGGGAGGTCGGGGTGCAAAGCAATCAATCAAATATCATTGAGGTCCTGAATATTCTTGCGTTTATCTAATTTTCCCATATGAAATCTCTTAAAAAGTCAGTCCCCCATCCCCATATATATATACACACACACACCCGGCCCCTTTATTATCCAAATATAGATTTGAACTTGCTCTTGATATTTTGAAAGGAAACCCCACTGTTATTCTTCTCCTACAGAGTCTAAGGTATTGATAATGTGTGAAACCTTCTATGAGCGATAAAATTAATTTAACTTAAATCCTAGTTAATATTGGTAAAGCTTGCGAATTCATTTACAGTGGTATGCATTTGAGTTCCTCGTTGTCTGCATCGGAAAATACGGGGATGTACCTAAAATTCCCACACTTCCAAGCAATAAAGGACCAGAAGTATTCAAAGGCAAGGTCTTGCATTCGCTTGATTACTCCAAACTGGACAAGGATGGTGCTTGTGAACTGCTTCAGGGGAAAAAGGTGGTCGTTGTTGGGTTCAAAAAATCAGCAATTGATCTGGCTCTTGAATGTGCCGAGGCAAACCAAGGTGATTGATTATCTTACATCTCTACATATGTTTGAGATAAAGAACTTAGTTTATTATATTCTTATCTATATTTTGAGATAAAGAGCTTAATTTATTATATTCTTATCTATATTTAACACAACTTTCTTACGTTCTTCTCATCACTTCCAACTTATTTTTTTGTTTGTCGGAAGTCTTTATGCAGTCCAGAACCGGACAAAGTTAGGAAAAATCACTTCGCTAGCTAGACTTTTAATTGTTCGACTTGGAAGAACTGACCCACATTAAGAGTCAAATCAAGCTAGCGTTGAAGTCAAATGATAGTTTTAAAAAGTACAACGATAATAGCTCATGTAGGCAGGTGTTTCGTGCTTGTTTTGGGGGTGGAATCTCCTTTAAAGCTAGCGTTGAAGTCAAATGATAGTTTTAAAAAGTACAACGATAGTAGCTCATGTAGGCAGGTGTTTCGTGCTTGTTTTGGGGTTGTTGTCTCCTTTAAAGCTAGAGTTGAAGTCAAATGATAGTTTTAGAAAGTTTAACGTTAATAACTTATGTAGGGAGAAGTTTCGTGCTTGTTTTGGGGGTGTAACCTCCTTTCAAGTTTCAACTATACCTAATTACTTGTAACAGACTATTAATAAGTACATGTTTGGATGAATTTTTGAGAGGTCAATAAATACTTTTTTCTACCACAAAAACTTTTTTTTTAAATGAGTTTTGGTTGTAAAATAAAAAGACATCTTTTTAATGGATATGACCTTTTTGACAATTAAAATATAGCTTTTTAATAAGCTCAAATTTGAAACTTCTAAAAAAAACTATGACTTTATCAGGTAAATTTTTTAGATCAATTAATGAGCCTATTTTTAGTCCTTTTTGCCTTAATATTTTACACATAATTTTCACAATACCCACAAACTCATCTTCTTTATTACAATAAAATATATAATTTAGTATGTATTTAACTATTTACTCAACTTGAATATTTATATTGGGATTTATATAATATTATTTGAATTTTTTTTATATATTTTAATATTTATTTTTATATTAGTTTTACTTATGTTATAATCCATATAAAATATCTGGTTACATATATTTTCATTTATGTTTCATATAGTTTAAAATTATATAATAATTAATATATTGTGCTTTGCATATTGTTTAATATACTTTATATAATTTTTATATGCATCAATAATTTTTATTATAAAATAAAATATAGTTAAAATTAAAAGGTTTTTATTTTTATGTTGTCAAACAGTATACTTAATGAAGCTCTTTCAAAAAAGTTCTTTTTAAAATGATAACCAAACAGTCAACTGACTTCTTAAAAAACTCTACTGATAACTCTTTCAAAAAAGTTCTTTTTTAAATGATAACCAAACAGTCAACTGACTTCTTAAAAAAGTTTTTCTTAAAAAATTCTACTGATAAAAACTATACTGATATATACCCAGCTACGCAGAGAATAAACCTTTTAACGGGACTAACCACATAGGGCCTTATCTGCTAGCTGAGATTTTGGGGCGGGGATGGATGTAATTATTTTTTAGTGATTCACTTTGTGGTTTAAAATTTGGAATGAGATATGTGATAATTCCTATGAATAATAGCTTTGATTAAACTATTACGGTGATTGGCAAAGTAGTAAAATGCATTTGGATTTGCCAGATAGTCAGTTAACAAAAGATACACAGAATTTTTAATAATCTCTATCACTGGTAACGGGGGCATATATTTTCTACGTGCATGGCTTCTGTAAAACCAGATGTAATCATTTATTTTATTTTTTTTCCTTTACTTCTTTTAGAATTTTTCTTTCCTTATTCCTTACTGAAATGATGGTTGGACTTGTTGACTACACATCTTTTATTGGAATGCACGTATTAGACTTCAACAGTTCTTGGCTTTTGACTTTACATTTGATTATCTCAGATGATCGAAGTGAAAGGAGTACATCCAAAAGATCACAGTACATGATTACTAGAGAGATCTATTTATTATTCTTACATTATTTGGATATTGGTCTTAGTTTCATATATATATCATTAGGATGCCACAAGCCTTACCTTGAACATGTTGCAGGTCCCGAGGGGCAACCGTGCACCATGGTGATAAGGACCTTACACTGGACCGTACCCCATTACTGGGTTTGGGGATTGCCCTTTTACTTGTTCTTCTCAACAAGATCTTCTCAGTTCATCCATGAAAGACCTAACCAGAGTCTCCTGAGAACCATTCTGATGTGTGTTCTTTTATCTCCTATGGTAGGTAAATGAAGAAACCTTCATTATAGGCTTTGCGGACTGATGGTTTATAAGTTAATGGGTGACATTTAATCTTTTTGACAGAGACGTGTACTTTCCAAATTCATCGAGTCCTATGTGCTCCATAAGCTCCCTTTGCAGAAGTACGGACTAAAGCCAGACCATCCGTTCATCGAAGACTATGCGTCGTGCCAGATGGCTATCATGCCTGAGAAATTCTTCCCTGAGGCTGACAAGGGGAAAATTTTATTTAAAAGGGCATCAAAATGGTGGTTCTCTAGTGAAGGGATAGAGTTTGATGATAACACTAAAGTGGATGCTGATGTTGTGATTATGGCAACTGGTTACGATGGGAAAAAGAAACTCA
The DNA here is from genome assembly GCA_027478595.1 of Erythroxylum anguifugum. NCBI lineage: Eukaryota > Viridiplantae > Streptophyta > Magnoliopsida > Malpighiales > Erythroxylaceae > Erythroxylum > Erythroxylum anguifugum. The sequence goes on from JANIPN010000218.1 coordinate 22,241,375, forward strand.
TGGATATCTTACCACAGCCTTTTTCCAATTTGCTAGATCATCCTTCTGGTGTCATTCCGTTGTACAGGTAATCGTGTTAAGTAGTTTCCTGCGTACAAGGGATGAAATCCATATCTAGCTTTCTGATTTCATGCCTTTGTATACGATTAAAGCCTACTGACGATTGACTTTTTTTGTTTTTTTCCTTGAAAGGGGGACAATTCATCCACTAATACCCAACATGTCTTTTGTGGGTTACATAGAGAGTGTCTCAAATCTTCACACCGCTGAGCTTCGCAGCATGTGGCTGGCAAGACTTCTTGACAGTAAGTTCAAGCTTCCTTCAGTGGATAAAATGCTTCAACAAGTGTGGAAAGAGATTGAAATCATGAAGAGGAGTAGCAGGTTTTACGAAAGGCATTGCATTTCCACATTCAGCATCAACCACAGTGATGAAATCTGTGAAGAAATGGGCTGGGCCAGTTGGAGGAAGAAAAACTTGCTTGCAGAAGCATTTAGTCCTTATGGAAGTCAGGACTACAATGCCCACGAGTGATGGTTATATTGACCCTACCATCCTTTATATACACCATCATAATACTCCGACGACAGAAGTGCAATTTTAAAAGATATATGTAAGTCAAGAATAGACCAAGAGTATGGAAGCAAGGGCATTGTTGCTGTCTGTAACCCT
>JANIPN010000218.1:22437407-22447710 GCA_027478595.1 Erythroxylum anguifugum
TCCATAATCGAAAATGAGAAGGTCTCATTTAGGTTATTGGTCTTTTCATATAGCCATCTTAAACAAATGAGAAGAGTTTCATTTATTGGCTTCTTTATGATTGATTAAAGAATGAAGTAATGCATATCACTTCTTTCTTTGATGATAACCGAAATTGAAAAGGAGAGTAAGAAGTTTGTTCTTGCATTTTTAACTCACTCTCTCCTCTCATGCAAGCATAGGCAAAACATGAACGAGAAGAGTCTCATTTTTGGCTTCTTTCTTCTAAGAAAAATCTCCTCAAAATATTTCTTCTCTTTTCCCACCAAAGGATCTTATTAACCAAGTTGTCCAAGAAGAACAAGTGGTAAATCAGATTGGTTGAGGATACAACAACAAGGAGAGGATACATTGACAAAGAAAATGATACAAAAGAATCAAAGCTATAGCAAGGATTCAGAGAGGATACAAAAGTGAGGAGTCAAAGCTGTAGCAAGGAGTCGGTATATTTATACCACCTTGTTCTTATGCAAATTATTTTCCTTATATCATATCATGTATGACTGAAACATGTTGATTTGGTTATGTTATTTCCGCTGCGTTTTGATTTCGAAAACGTTTTGAAATCTACCGTTTTGACCAAATCTTACATGATTTTTGTTTTCGATCCAACAACTTAACCTTTTTCTACTTCGAAAAGTTATAATAATATAAATTAGATTAACTCACTTCCCTCACTTTAAGTAGGCATTTAAGTCCATCTTTCCTCCGTTAAAAGATAGTATTGTCATTTTAATAGTACCTATATTATTATCTACCCTTTTTTTACCTTCTTTCGTAACCTATCCCAAATCTACCACCCCTTATCAACCCATTCTTCCACCTCTAGATGACACCTTTTAATGCTCCCCTTATAAATTAATCCTAGCCTAATAATACTTTTTTTTCTTTTTTTCTCTTTTGGATTAATGTGAAAAATCAAAAAACTAAAAATAACACACTTAAAAACAAATTATTCTTAGCAAATCTTTAAAATGACAAGAATACAAAAATTGAATGTATAGTAGGAAGATACAAAAACATTAAAAATGTAAATAATGATGCCAAGAGCAAAACTGAATATAGAAGATAATGAATATAAAAGATAAGCTCTGATGCCAAATTTTGATGGGACCCTTACCAATAGAATTAATAAAATTTGATATCAATATGACCAGATAAAGGACCATTATATCAACATTATGTTTAATCCAAGAGATCAGATACAAAAATAAAAAAAGAATGATATAAATCCCTACATTCACAGAAAAGAAAGGATTAAGAGGTGATAAGATCATGGCTTGATCGTCACTAGCAAGTTAGATAAGATCATAAGATTTAGAAAAATGCTCCCAAAGAGTTTTGATTGATCAAATGTAGATTACAAATATAATAAAGCCTCTTATAGGTATTAAGCTATAATAATAAAGTTCTAAAAGGAAATAGGATCCTAAGATAACAAAAACTTACACCATTAAAACATGTGTTTGGCGCCTGTACTGGAAACACATCGACACCAATTTTGTTATGGAACTTTCAATGTGCATAACAAAGCTGAGTTTAATGCCAGTTACCTGTTCAACTCTATGCTAGTTTGCTTTTATTTCTCCACACTGCAAACTCAAAGAAAGATTGGCGTCTGATGTCAGTATATTTCTGGTATCAGTTATATTTTGTTTCTCATTATTTAAGAAACTAATGCAAGACAGTTGAGATGTCAACTATCTTCTAAGTCTGACGCTGGCTACATTCTATAAATGCACTTTTTTATTATTTAAAATAAGAAAGCTTATACAAATTCATATAAAAATGATTGAATGCTTTTGTGACTAGTTAGGTAAACGAAGTCTTTCACCGTTTTAAGAAACAATCTTAACCTGCTTTGGTTATTACAAGCATCCAACCTTATGCGCTCCAAGGTTAATGGGGACCTATCATTATAGAAAAACAATCTTGAAATCCAAAACACCACCAGAGATCCCAAAATTTAGGTGGCCGCTGCCCTTTTTGAACCTTTAATGCTGGTGCCTCTAAAATTTAATTTAGTAATTTGCCCAACCTCACTCTTCAATCATCTTCAACATTCTTGATTTAACTTCATTTAGATATAATAAAATTATGGATGACGCATGCGTGAATTCAAGAAATAACTGGCTTGGAAAGGGACTGGGACACCAAAGGATGCAATCTTTACTGAAATTCAATGGGCTCGATACAAAAAGGCTTGCAAAAGGCCGCCAAATGAGAAGAGAACGGAGAAGTAAATGCAATGGAATTCACAAAATCAAAGACACTTCTTGTCTGGTCACAATTGTGAAATGACAAATTATTTTCAGCAATTCAGAAACCTTCGATTTGGCAAATCTTTCTTCCTTTTCGCCACTTCCCAATTACTCAATAGTCAAAGGAACAGACTCAGCCTGAAAGGTTAAGAATTTTTTTGAGTCAAGTCATTTTGAAGTACAGAAAATACAAAGCTTAAGATCAGGAAAACACAAGAAACAAGCTTACCAATTTACGGTACTTGAGAGCATAGAACATTTCAAGGTAGCGACGGCTCTCGAGGCGATCAAGCTTGGAAACATGTTTCCAGAAGCCATAAACTCCTGTGAGAGTCAACAGCCTCTGGGAGTAAATTTGCCAGGTATATCTGTGAAACAAGGCAAAGTATTCAACAAGAGTTGGCGAAGTTTATGAGACTGAATATGCAAGACTAATAATTTTGCAAGGTAAGAGATCAACTTACTTCTCTTCAATTCGTTTCAGGCCACCTTGAGAGATCTTGTCCCAGTGAGAGGGTTCAGTCTTGCACTTCTCAAAGAAATCAACAAGAAGCTGAGCAGCTTGTTCACCATGGTAAGGATCTATGTGGAAGCCTGATTTTCCATGAACAATAATCTCGGCCGGACCACCTTTGCAAGTGGCAAAGGTTGGCAGACCACAGGTCATGGCCTCGACAACAGTCAGTCCGAAAGCCTCGTATAGTGCCGGCTGGACAAAAGCACCCTTAGTGTCACAAATGTACCGGTAGAGTTCGCCATTTCGCACCCGGTTCATTTGGGAAGATATCCATCTGAACTGGCCATTAAGGTTGTATTGTTCAATAAGACTATGCATTTGCTTCATCTCTGCTTGTTCCTCCAGATCTTTAGACTCCTTTCTTCTGTCACCACCAACTACAACAAGGTTAACTAATTCACGAAGTCGCGTATTTTTCCCGTACCATTCTACAAGGCCAGTCAAATTCTTTACTCTGTCTAGCCTTGCCATGGTGAATAAGATAGGCTTGTTACGGTCTTTTAGCACGCATCTGCCAAAAGAAAAGATGACAGCAATTAAACTTCATCTTCTATCTCTTTGAGACAAATTTTGCAAACGATAAACGAAGAAGATAAGCATGGAAGACAAATGGACAGAAACTCACAAGTGCTCTTCATTCTCAACAGGGCTGTAAAGAAGTTCCTCAATTTCTGGATGGAAAGAAGTGAGTCTTCGTTTCTCCTCAGTGTATGGGAAGTATATACTCATGTCAGCCCCAGGGGAGACGATATTGAATTTGGGGTCAAACACATCGATTCCATGAACAACTCTGTACAGGCCAGGAAGTGTAAAAGCTGTGTGGCTCTCATATTGACCGACAGTATCCTTGCTGAGAAAGTGGAAAGGTAGACATTTGTTCAAGGTTAGATCCAAACGAATTAATGACAACTCAGGACAAGACATATGGTATGGACAAAACCTATCACCTTCCAGCAATCTCTTGGAATGTGCTGGTGATAATGAAATCTGTATGGTTCATGGCAATGAGATCAGCTGTAAATTGGCAAGAAAAGTGATACTTCTCGTCAAACTTCTTCCAATAGATGTCTGACTCGGGGTATTTTGTTTTCTCCAGAGCATGGGCAATCGTACACTGCAACCACAGCAACAGCAAAAGTAACAAAATATTAATGCCTGAAGTAAAAACAATCAAATGAATATAAACAATTGATCATATAGGAAAGGACTTACCTCTGTAACACCTAGTTTATGTGCTAACAAGGAAGCAACAATGTTGCCATCACTATAATTTCCAATGATCAAGTCGGGCTTTCCCTGAAATTCCTTCGCAATTTCGGCTGCAACATCCTGTACAAGCACAACTAGTTCTTTGAGCTTACGAGGACTAACAGAAACCTCTGATAGCATCAGTTCCTCTCAAACATTCAAAAATCACCTCAGTGTAAGCTTCTAGGTAGGGCCACACTTCAAATCTGGAGATCCATTTGCGAACAATTCCTTTCTCTGTTCTAAAGGGTACTCGGAGGATATCTGAATACTCCGTTCCAAATACTTTCTCCATACGCTGACCACAAGTGGTTCCTACGGCATCTGGGAGAAGACGAGTAATCTACAGACAAACCATAAAAGAACAAGCATTAAAGACAGTGAAAAATCATTTGCACGATAGATCAAAACTGCACAAAATCCCCATAAACTTCAACAACTTACAATGAGGATTCGAGGGGTGATGTCAAGTCCCTGCTGTTTTATACGCTGAAGCATTTCAGTCTCCAAGGCACGAACTTGATCCAAGATATAGACAACCTAGAAGAGGAATATTTGACCAACAAAACCAATTCACCTCCTACTTTAAAGGGTATTCAACGGAATGACAGTAGACTAGGTTAGCGACTAACCTGGCCTCCAGTGTCAGGATAGCCCAAAACATTGTCTTGGGCAAAGTATCCATGAGGAGTCATAATCACAACGTTAAACACCATAGGAATTCTACCTAGGAATGTCTCAAGAGTGCAGGGATCAGGTGCCTCGAGAAGATCCAAAAGAAGTCTAATCATCTCTAGAACACGCTCAGCAGTATCACCCCATCCTCTCTCTAAGCCAATTTCCTGGAACTTGTGCTCAAAATCGGAGTATGGAGTTTGTGTTGGCAGCGCAATCAAATACTCCTCTGCCTTCCTCAGAACATATTGCAGGGCGTTTAGGTTCTGGATTCTGTCATTAAGCATCATGTTCTGCAATAAAAATCCAAGTGATACAATTAAATATCAGATTCCAATGACAGAGCCTGCATAGATCTTCCAATACTGTTATCAGATCATGTTGGCGTTTCCAGAGACATAATTTGAAGTAAGAAAATCATGATTCATGGTAAGATCGATTGAGTGCTTCTCAAACTGTAGCCTGATCCATTAGCCTTCCAATTTAGGCAAGGACTACGTATTTAAGATTCTTCTTGATGTTTTTTGGATGAGTATCAAATACTTTAGCACAACCACATGATTTTATGATCAAATCCAAGAATCCAAATCAACTACAAGTGTCTAACGAAGGTATAAAATAGAAACTTAGAGTAGAGTTGCAAATCATGCTAAAAACTCATCCAATTAGCAATTTGGTGATAAATGATGGAAATTGGGTGTGTTACTAGACATACCTTTCCTTTGTGGCAGTGAACTTTCAGAAATTCAAGCAGGGGATGCAAGCTTTCCTTGTCATGAAACAGTTTGGCAGACAAGTGGCGATTGAGGAATTCCACCCCATTGCCGATGTACTTCTCCAGAGTTGGGCGCGGAAAGGTTGCATTGAATGGTTCAAAGTCCAACTCGAGAACAAAGTTTCCATTGGTGCTGCATTCATGTAAATAATGGTCAGATAAAGCTAAGAAAGCATAGATCAAAAAGTTACTAAATTCATAGCAACCGTGTGTCTCACCTTCCATCAACAAGTTCTTCCTTGAAGTGGAGATACTCAGCAACTCGCAACTCCTCGACGACAAGTGCATGGACATTCACTCTAATGTACTCCCACACACCAGGTCGTGGGCGTACAGCAAGGGCAACCCATGGAGGCAAAACAATTGCTTCCTGAAAAACCAGGATCAAGAACAACAAGAGGTCAAACCTCATGTTACACAGTACTAAACAGATACAGTAAGAAATGCATGTGTGATCAAGGTCACCTGTGTGGCTCTCAGGACTTCGCCAAATGCACCATCAGCAAGTATCTTTCTGTTCTCTTCAGAGATCGCTTCGAACTCAGCAATAACGTGATGGTTTTGAAGAATTCCTTTTCCCTTAGCTTCGATCCTAAAATACAATCCGTAATAACTTAAGCTTTCTATATTATACACCAATAATATGAAGCTATTTGTAGCAAATTACCTGATCTCAGGTTTGACGATCTTAACACCAGGACAGTTTAAACAAAAGTGAGAACTTTTAACTATCTAAAACCACCCTATGACTCAAAGACGATGCTTGTGAACTGAAGGCTACTTGATGTAAAGACCTTGAAGAGACTAAATACCTTGTCAACAAAGCCACAATCTCGTTCCGATGACCTTTCAGTGTATCATCCAAACGTTCACGGATGCTATGAACGCGAGTTAGCACACGCTCAGCCATGGATGATGGATCCTTAGAGAATCTCGGAATAACCTTTTAACTGAAACAGACTGCAAATTTTAGTAATAATAACAAGAAACAAACCCAGAAACCACGGAATATAAATGAACATAAAATCGCCACAAAGTCAAAACTAGAAAAAAGGGATCACATTATTCTAGAAAGAGTAAAAAATTCAAAAATTACCACCCCACCAATTACTTAATTCATCAGAGAGTACAATGTATACATAGTGGAACTACACAATTGGTGTATTAAATAATGGACCATGAGCAACAGTGGACAAAGAAATTAAAGAGAAGTGCCAGAAAACGAAGAATCGAACAAACTTGTGATCGTGACGCTGTTAGGTGTAAAGGTTGAAGCCCATATGTCATTGCGGAGTTCACTAGAAAGATCAGTGCATTAAAGTAGTAAGAACATATTTTTCTATTAAAGAATACGGTTGCTCATAGAAGGGAAAAGACCTTTGCTCGTTAGTAAATTCGCTGCAACAAGAATAATGCAGAGACAAGAACAGAAAACTATTAAGCAATAATAGCAACAAAAGTTCTCCAAGGAAAAGAAAAATTGTTTGACCCGGAAGGAAATAGGTATCAAATTTTGACAATGAACATACAGAGTTGAATTTCCTTTATCTTCCTGTAAAACAACACCACCAAAAGATTGCCAACAGACGTAGTTTTCCATGTTAAGCTGTTTTTCGTGAAAAAAGGAGTAGATTCAGCGTTCAGAATCCAACGATCTACACAATTCCTCTCAGACCAACTAAGACAGGTGTCTAACTACATAAAAATCAAACACTTTTAACACCATTGGTGAACGAAACAACAACGAGAAGCATTATGAACTAGCAGAGCGAGTCTGGTTTAGCATTGCGCAAAAGCACGATCGGGACAACTTTCCAGCACCCAGATGGACGGAGAAAACAAATGTAAGGAAGACAAAGCAAAAAACGCACCTAATTAAGAGCAAAAGAGAAACACGAACAAACCTAACGCAAAAACAGGAGAACTGAGGAAGCAGAACAAACGAAGTGGGTGAGTAAAAGACTAGACTGAGCAGGAATTTATAGAAAAAAAAAAGGAGCTTGGACCTTGTTGAGAGGCTTGAGAAGCAAATGCAGGAAACAAAAGGGTAGGTTGTAGGGACATGAAATGTAAGAATTTTATATCGCTAATTAACCCTTGTATTTCAGACATTTATCTCCCAAACCCCAAAAAGGTAAGTGCGTTTGTCAGCAGCATGCAGAGTAATTTACGATGGAGGGGTATTTTGGTAACACAAAAATAATTTAGGCATTTATGTGGAGATGGAGATATCATTAAGAAAAGAAGAAATAAACAAAGCAATCTTAATACCTTAAGCCCATGATATATGATTAATATTACGGTTACTAATAATAATTATTATTATTATTAAATAAGAAATTTTACCTTGATTGTCAAATCAAATTACCTATTTGGAGGCAAAAGATTTTTGTAAGAGCAACAATAACGGAAATTGGTAAAACACGCTTCAATAAAGGTAGTGTGGAATGTTTTTTTGTGACCCTGAAGTTTCAAAGAAAAATGGGTGCAATAAAAATACTAAAATAGTCCTCATGACCTTGATTTAAGTTGTTTCCTGCCAGACATTGCTGGATAAACTACTTGGATTGGTAGTTCTTGTAAGGATTTAATGTCTTATACGACTTACATCAATGTTGATAACTATTTGCTCATCTGTGAAAGTTGGTGGCCTTAGCCATGAAATGGGGTTGGTCCTGAAAGGGGTCAGGCGATGCACCGCTATATGCATTAGGGCTTAAGGCTGTGACTAAGCAGATAATAGCATCATATTCATATAATAAAATGTCAACTTTAACAATGACTGACTACGAAAACAATGCATGTAGTCTCGTCTTATTCTATCCACCTCTGTTTGTCCGGACGGGACTAAGCAACAATCAAAACGAAACAAAGTGATGCCAGAGAGACAGAGGGAGTTTCAAAGACGAGCGCATACCCCCAACACACAACATATATAACAAGGAAGTTATGCGTGATCGAAACAATAAAACTGAAACCAACCAAAGATTTCTGACGTTTTCTCGATGGATATACACAAACTTCGAAAAACGAAACCTTGATAAGGACGGTACAGGCAGAAACGCAAGAAAACTAAAGGAATGGAAAGGAATAGAGCGTGATGAAGAGAAAGTGTTGAACTGACACCCTTTTATACACGAGAAAAAAGCAAGCGGATGCATTTTGCTCGATCAATTCATGCGCGTTTTCAGTTTCACTCGGGTTTAGGCTTAGAGTAATTGTGTTTGAATTATTCTGATGATATTGTAAATGTAATTAATGCAGTAGAAATTGTATTTCAGCGGTTCTGTACCGGAGAACCAAATCACATTATTGCCACCACCTTCCTGTGGTTTCACTTCACCCCGTTCCTTTCGTTACTTTTCCATGTGGCACAGCCACTGTTTTTCTTCTCTTCGTTTTTTGTTAATACACTTACTTTATTAAACTAATTTAATTGTATTTAAATAATAGTAACATTTAAGAATTTCTCATTTTCTTCCGGTTTTGTTTTTCTATGGTTCCGTGTCTCTTGTTCAAATGTATTTGTAAAAGAAAGAAAATCAATATTTTAGTGCCTTCAATTCCCCAGTTAGATGTAATATAAGAGTTTAGATTCTCTGTCCAATATTATGATGTCTTATTGTGTCCAATAAATCTCAACCATTTATTTATGTAAAGTTCGCATGAAACTCGCGTGAATCCCGCAAAATAAATGGTCAAAATTTTATAAGACAGAATAAAACTAAACAGAATATCTAATTTCGTAATATAGAGGTGACAAGTAAGAGGGGCTTATGACAACCGCCATCTTTAAGAAGCATCGGCCGGCCGTATCAGGGTGTTCAAAGCGGTATTTTCGTAATTTGTCCCTTTTTTTTTTCAGGTGTTAACGAAATATTAGATATGCCAATTGTCTGACGTGGCGTTAGGTGATTGGGCAGCGGTAGTACATGAAGTCACCGAGGGATTGGGGCTAGTTGGGGTTGTGGACCCCACATGTCATAGATTAACAAGAGTGCGGGACAACGAAGTCAGAACTCCGAAGAGCTATTGGCTGAGACAAGTATGTCTGCGCCTTTCACCGACGGAATCCTAATAAACTAATGGAGGTGAATTCTGAGGCTTATCCACTTCACTTCACCTAACTTTTCATTCAGAAATCAGAACCCTATTCTAGAAATTCTACCGAGATAATTAATGGAGAAAATAAGAAAACAAATATTCTTCTTATTTAGAATAAGTTTTATTTTAGATATATTTTAATTATTTAAAATAAGTGTCATTCTTGTCTTTGTATGCATGTTTGTAATTTTACTTCCAAAATTATCCTTTAATTTCTCTCACATCTTAATTACACAGATTAGACAGATTATATTTTCAAGACACTTTAACATATAATTAATAAGGGTATATCAGATATTTCATTAACTTTCTTAATAAGTGTGCATTCCTCTAAAATGACACTTATTATGAATCGAAGGGAGTAGAAAAAAGAAATTATACTGTACTAACACGGAGAGGGAAAGAGGGTATCAGATTTTTTTGTGCACATTACTCTACTTCAACTCTATTTTTACTCCAAAATAATATTATTTTATATATAAATAACATAAAATTACGGTTTTTTTTTTGGTAGAAGAACGAAGATTACACCCAAAAATTACATGCTAGAGACACGAGGGAAAGACACCCCCACAGCATCGGCAAACAGAAAAGGACCAAGACCCTCAACAACCTCGAGAAACCAGTGAACACCAACGGATAACCTAGCGCTAGAAGCGGCTATCCAATCCGCACAACGATTCC
>JANIPN010000218.1:22458700-22473151 GCA_027478595.1 Erythroxylum anguifugum
CCTAGAACCGCAAGTTAGAAACCTGAACCTGAACCATGAACCTGATTTTTCAGGTTCGGTTTGAACCGAACCTGAACCCAGGTTTGGTTAACCTTGTTTACAGGTTTGGTTCATGCGATTCAGGTCCGGTTCACAGGTTCGTGGGTTTTTTTTAACACCCCTAATCTTTAGGAAATACAAATTTAAGATAGCAGAAAGTAGGGGCAATTGACAATGGGAAGGGAGAGAGAAACCCAACAACCTTTTACTCTGTTGAGCACCTCGTTGCTATAATCAGGATTAAACCTGTATTTAGGGAATTTAGTTATAGTATAATTATAACAAAACTATTGAATATAATCTAAACAGTAAACAAGACGATAGAATATCAACCTTAACGATTAAATTATAATAGTAATTTTGCCAAGATTATACATTGATAGTCTGTAAATTATGACAAAATGCTTTGTTCGGTCGTCTTAGAAGTTATAACCTTGTCTTGTGCCAATAAGATAGACAGCGGTAGAAATGTGATGCTCTCATCAACTGATTCATGAAATATTTTAAAGCAGTGCAGCGGACATGACTGCAAATTTCATGGACTCTACTGATTGCTGTTCCGATTCTTATAAAAATTATCTTCTGGTTACCAGATAACGGAAAATACACGTTGGATGTACTTTTTTGTTTATTTGATACTAATCTGTATGTTCCTTCTTCATCTTTTGTCAGGTCATTGTAGTCCTGCATCGTTTACATAAATATAATGTGCTTGCTTCAGTTTAACTCAAAACTTGTTGAGCAGATGCTTATCAGGGAGAACGAGTACCCAAATTGTTTCCTGAATATTGGTTAAGTGAGAAGTTTGGTTCAAGTTGAATGTCTTCTTTTTCACACTCAAACAGGCATTCGTGACAACGCGTTGTCGCTTTTAGTCAACAGATAATTTTTCATGGCATCTGAATAATTCTCCTTTTTGGATTTGTGAAAGGCTATCAATACTGAATTGAAGGCTAATGGCTGGACAAATTATTGGAACAAGTGGCCACTTGCTGGAGAAGGGTCACGGGAAAGGCCCACTTATTGTATTACTCGCCAAAGAATTTAACCATCTCGAGCTGAAGAAAAACTCTTTAGATCACATTCCTCCTGTTTTCCTAATTCTTACTGTCCTCATTTTTGGGCTCTTTCTCCCAAAAGTTTTAAGTTTTCCTGTTTTTGTGTAGCCAAGCTACTTATATCATGTTGGGGTTGTAACTTGAAATATTCTAGTGATTGTCGTGATTCATCTTCTAAATTATGAATCTTTAATCACTTTGGTTCCAAAGAGATGCAATTCCAATGCATCAGTCTTTGATCAACACCTTGATTAGACTTCTGTCTTCAACTGTGTCATCAAGGTTAACCGATCACTCCACAGAAGCACAGCACACAGGAAACGAATTTCAATGACCAAACTCCTGAACACGAAGTGCTTTAAAGAGAACATGGAAATTAAAGTAGGCTTTCATTCATGATTTGCAACAATTGCGGTAAAATAATTTAAGAGCCAAACCTTATTATTCCATGTCCAAAATTGCTGCCCATACAGACCGCTCAGAGAAATTCGGGCACTTTGCAATTACCTAAGCCGTATACATCTCCAGCATTGCCCGCCACACAGGTAATTCTGTAACCACTCCAATGCTGCCCCTATTTAATGACCTGTTACACATCAAAAGAAACAACCTAGCGTAGGAAAGGACTCCACTGTGAGGACTTGGTATTTGGATGGCTTTAAGAAACACTAGCCTTGTCACGGTACATAAAAAAACTCTTGGAATTGTTAGCGTCACATCTGATCACAGACAAACATAATGGAAACAAAGAATCGATGGCCTGCAATTCCTCTGAAACTGGAGCTCTCAAAGAGCAAAGTGCATATATTTACAAGCTTTGAGCCTACTAAGTCGTTGTTCTAGTAGATGAATGACACAAGAAGAGCTCCAAAAAAGAATTTTAAGTGTTGCTATATATACTCCTTTATACTTCTATATCAGTTCCCATCATAGCTTCCACGATGGAAATGATGCCGTTTGAGTCACAAACATGATAGTCACGGAATGCGGATCAACCTGCCTCTGTATTCTCCCTTTAATCCCGCTCTGAGTAACTTTCCAAAGTTAAATTTATCAGGGATGTAAAAGCAGGAAATGCCAATTAAGGCCCCAAGTGTATGCAGTCCGGGAGCAAAAACGATCTTTCTAGTGGCAGAGAGTCTCTCCATAATTTACCCATTGTACAAAGCTATCTGAGAATTCCTCGGGCACATTGGAATTCTGGTGATTACCAAAGGACAGCACAGTTTCTGTATGCTGCCTTGCCTGAAGAACATATAATAGAAAACAAAGTCAATTTAACGTAGAACTGGTTATAATTTCTTAAACGAAAAAGTCTGAATCTAAAGCAATGACATATCTCAGGTAGAATTTGGAACTTTTTTCATTTCTTTTCATATATGTATGTAATAAGTAGAGAGAAATGAAATTGCTCATACAAGTAGACCACGGGTGGCCTTCTAATTCATAAGTTGTTTCTGTAATGAAAATGATTTTTAAACTCAATTTGACAAATGGTAAATTTAATAGCAGTAAACTGTACTTCTGCCGAATTGAGAAAAGACCTCCACAACCTCTTCTTTGGATATCATCAGATCATTGGAAACAATGAAGTAATGTACATCAGCTAATAGTTACGAGCCTTGTTGATATATACATCATCAGCTTAAGAAAATTCTGTTACAATTTTGCCTATCATAGAAGTCTGAATCAGCAACTCTCACCATTAACATTTTTTCAATTTGTATGAATTCCGATAGTGAGTTTGCTTGAACCGACTCCTACATTTTCCCTTGTTTCAATATCCAATTTAATCAACTGTAAAAGGATGAGGAGTAAAACACCACAGCAAACATGAAAGAGCTACTGACCTTCATGCTGGGTCCATATCCACTTGTTGATGGGGTAGATTCACCCAATATTCCATTAACAACATTCTCTGAAGACATCCCTGGGGAGGTTGTGAGTATGGATGATCTGCATCAATCACAAACAAGATGAGTAAGTATTCTATTGATGTCATAGACTTAACAATCTGATTCATCAAAGAAAATTAAGCTAGGAACTTGGAGCCCCTATCAAGCACTATTCACCGTGTGCTTTAACTTCGTTTCACTTTGCTAGACCAACTTAAAGCCATCCATTGCAAGCTAATGGTGTGATCAATTGTATGGATTAGACTAAAACAAGTCATGAAAGACTTTTCGTTTGAGGTATTTTCAATATATATTTTATACTCAAAACAGTTATGATTCTTATCCTGATTATTTGGACATACTGGTTTATAGCATAAAGTGACTCAGCCGCACATAGCACTTTTTTCCCTCCATGAAATAGCATTTTCCAATAACTCACTAATTCATAGGTGAGATTCTGGTTTTAGCTAGGGCCCTCATTACTCCATTAACTTCAAACAATAAGTCACAAACATCACTACGTCCTGAATTTGAATATACCTCTCAAATATCTCTTCTTCACACGAATTCCCAGATGAAGACAGCCAATCTATATCAACAAAATTCGAGCAATTAAACATATCTCCATGTTCAGAGAAGTAAATATGACCACTTTCCAGGTATCGATCTCTTTGCACATCTCCAAAAAGCTGTCTACGAGGCATTGAGGGGGTGTATCTGCATAAGGTAAATTCACTTAAGAAGCATGCGTAATAAATATGGTATCAGAAGTTAGTGCCTGCACGGCATTAATGTCATTTGCTAAAGGAAAATATCACACATTAAAAGAAAAAAAAGGAATACAGTTATGAATCAACTACTGAAATTAGAAATGAGATAGTAGACACATACATACACACACACATAGACACAAAGCACACCTTCCAAATGTCCACTGGATATATAACCTTTTCTACATGGCATGCTTTGCATCTTAGGGCGTATATCACACAATTAAGTGGCGAAAGAATGTTCCAAGGTAAGACAAAACATGTATGAGGAAAAAGGTCAATCCAATCAATTGCATTGATCACTTGCAACATTCTGGGACATATTTTACATGGTACAAAATACAACTATGCTTCATATGTCATAAAATCTTAGAAAGCAGGCTTACACAATGCAAAAAATTAGATTATACTAAATTGGTTAATGAATGCCAAACAACTTTAGTTGGGAACAGCTTTGACAACTGTAGTCGTACAATTAAAACATCTAGGTTATATGAAGCAGCATGGCAGTTAACAGACTGCTAAATTCTAACAAGAAGCACATTTAAGATGAAAGAAAACAGATTTGCCATTCATCAATAATGCAGTATACTGAATTGAGCCACATGAATTAAAATTTTCTGGACATACAAGAAAAGATGTCATATGACTGAAAGCAAAAGGTTAAGAAACCTTGAAAGTGATATGTCAGTTTCACAAGGTGATATTTCAGGTGATGTCTCTGTAAGGATGCTAGCTCCTCTTTGCAATTTATTTGGCAAGGCTGACTTGCAGTGCTTTGGATGGACAGCTGATGCTGTCGCTGGTGAGCTGCTTTCTCGAAGTATATTTCCATCTGATAAGGACCTCTTAAAAAATGATCTGAATCAAAGTATTTAACAGTTAAAGGCAAGCTGTAGTTACATGTATCTAAATGAGATATACAAGAATATACAATATTACATTTTCTCGCCCTACATAATTTTAGCAAAGAGTAAGGGCCAATATTCTGTTGTACAATTATCCAACCTACGTAGACTTGAGTAGACAATTTAGCAGTTATAGAAGAAAGCATCGAGGAGGCAAATTGACATTTAGGTGGAATTAGCGCAAGTAGTCATCAAAAGATGCAAATTAAATTGTCCAATCCCTTTAATGATCAAAAAAATGCTACGAGTCCTAATCTACAAATAACTTTTACCAAGTTATTTGTTATCCTCACAGACAAATAGTTTTTTTCATATCTATAGCAGGTTTTTTGCATCAGTATTGATATATAAGGCCTTGGCACCAAACCTGACCTTCAGAAAGGATGTCACATCAGTTAGTCAAAAGCTACTCAGCAAAATATTAGTCTTGTAGTCAAGATTAGCCAATTGAGTACCTTGAATCTTCTTCCATGCCTATATGCCCATTCCTTCCCACCAAGTGATACTGCTCTGAATCCAACTCCCACAGAGCAGGCTTATCCTGCTGTGGCTGGAAGTGTCCCAAGAATCTAACGAAATTATTACGAATTTGAAGTCAGTTGAAAACATAACAACTAAGATCAACTCAATCGGCTAATCAAAACAAATAACATGTATCCATTTCTGAATGGCAAGCATGCTAAACAAATGAAGCAAGCCTGTGCCAAAATTTTCACTCCAAAAGAAAATGACATCATTTTTTATAACTGTTGTATCTTTACATCAACGTTAGTTATACTTATCAAACCAATGTACAATATGATTCCGTTAATCATGCTCTTATATCAAAACCAAACCTATAAACCAGTAAGTGAATCACTAGTTGAACTATTCAAAGCTAACACATGTTAGATGAAGGTGATTTCATGTAAAAGTTGAAATTTTCTTGCTCAGAAACAATTAGGTCAATCACTAGAACTATTTAAACCCTAACACAAATGATAGGTAGGTGATTTCATTTGAAATTTGGAACTTTCTAGCTCCAAAGCACATAAAGCATGATGAATGTAGCACAACTTATGGGCTGTACAAGGTTGACTTCATGTTCAAGTAAATGCAAGAGAAACTAGGACCACAACATTACATACATATTAATTGCATCTTGTTTCTCTGCATCCATGTATGCATTGCTGTAATACCGTTGAAGAGTCCTAAAGAACTCCTGAGATTGAGTTGCCGCTCTCCACTGACCCCTTCTCTCGGAGAATATCTACAGAGCATCTCAAGTTTCATAATGTGAGAAATTGGTTCATTGTTATGTAAGGCACAACAGATTTTCATTAGAAAAAATAAAAAATAGACTGCCCAGTAACAAACCAAGTAAATTGACCATCCCAACTTCAAAATTGATGCCCAAAGCATATACAGTCCTGAACCAGAACAGTCAAAGTTTGAAACTTACAAAACTAAGTCTGCTCCTACTCCCACACAACATTGTGTTAATTTGATCAAGTTATGCTTGATTGTCTCTTGTATTGACATATGTTACCAACAAAGAATCAGACTGAAGGATTCTGAATATTTAAGAAAAGATCACATGGTCAATTTTCTGTCCTTATGACAAATTTTCAGACTAAGGGCCCTAGAAATTAGTCTATCGACACTCCTATCTCTATAACCACTGTACTGAGAAGGCAAAAAGAAAAAATTCAAAACAAGGATTCAAAGCAAGTCATATAGGGAATTTTGAGCAGCAAACATTTTCTTTACAAATTAGAATTACCTTATTATGAGCAGCTGACCCACCATATTGATGTGCTAATGTGTCACCCATTCTTTCATAAAATCCCATCAACTCATCAGCCAAAGAAGCATCAAGGTCTATTTTGGGGTTATCCGTAGCTCCTAAAGCATGAAGCTGGTGTCCAAGAGCAGCCAACCCATAGGAATACTGCGCAACATTTGTGCGGTCAAGACAATCAATGCAATTGGTTCTTAGCACTCCTGTTTGGAGCATTGGACCTTTGACAGAATGATTTCCATTACCAACACTGCTAGCCCCACTAAATTTTCTCTCACAGTTATCTACATTGTCATTACCACAGCTGGAATCATTCTGAGGAGATAAGTTACCATTCTCAAAATTCCTGCATCAATGAAGTGATCCATAGTTCAATAAGAAAGAAACCTAAGAATCCATAATATAAATCTATTCTTTTTTGTCATCATCTTAATTGAATGCAAGGGAGATGGATAGCACTCAGAAGGTCAGAGGAATCATTAAACCAGATGAATTTGGAGGAGAGGAAGTCAATATGAATTTGAGATGCTACCCCAAAAATTACTAATTATAGTGAGATTCAGAAGCTACTAATAAACTCCATAAATAATATCAGCAAATAGGAAAATGAATTACATTATATATGTCTTAATGTGTACCACCAATCTATGTCATTTGCTGTGTTCATGGAATCACCAGTCAATTATAACACAAAATGACTAACAAAAGATAAGGAATTGTGGTGAGATGACTTACTCAGAGGGTAGAAAACTAGTACAATCCTCTGGTCTCCATGCTGGCATTACTTGACAGTAAAAGAAGCCTGTTAGTGTCAAAGCATATGCAGCCACTTTTCCCAGGAGTAACAAAACATTGGCTGATTTGCTGAAAGGGAGAAATAAAAGCAAATACATTAACAGAGAATAATTCAATGTCTACATGAGATTAAGAAGCCTAAGATCAAGCCAAAGTCATGTACCTTCGAAAATGTTTGTGTAGGTCCCAGTGGAGAAACCGTAATCGGTTCTCCTCTGATAAATCTTTGTTAATAAAATCTATAGCATTAGCAAACTCAGTACGAAGAATCGACTCTCGAGGTTTCTTTTCTTGTGTCTGTTGGTTGGAAGAAACATCATCAAGGAGGTAAGATAACTCCAAGGAAAGTACAAGGGACAAAAAGAAAGAAAAAAAGAAAGAACCAAGCTGATTCAATATGAGTAAAATAGGCACTCATTTTTAGGAGGAACAAATAACAAAATACATTGACCTACTGAAATAAGCCTAAAGCATTTGAGAAAGTATCATTATCAGAAATTTGAGAAGTTGGCCAAATATATAAGAAAGAAACTTACCTTAATTAAATTCAAAATAATGATAGGCTTTCCATATCTTTTGACAAGATTTTCGAAATGAAGTCTTGTTGCTTCAAAGTTTTGGTCCTTTTTTGACACTGAAAGAGAAAGAAAGTTGAGTGCAAGTCCAAATATGAACACCTCAATGAATGCTAGAAGAAGTTCGACATACATATGATATCCGGTTTAAGATTCAAACGTGAAGTTTCCTGTGACCAATACAATGGAATAGAGCCACGGTTTTGTACAATTGAACTTATTTGCATGGGAAACCCTTCAGGAATATCTTCAAAAACAATCTGCTCTGTCTCAACATCGTTAGCCACCCTACCTTTGTCATTAACACCACGTTTTAGGTACCTGATTGAGAAGCATAATAAGCTACCATTAATTAGATAAAAAATTATTATGCTCTACAAATAAAAATGTAAAACATGCTCATTCAGATTGTTTGGAAGCATTAAAATTCAAAACCAACTGAATCTTCTATCATTAATCTATGTATCTGTTTCAAGCAATTTTTCAATGGGAGGCAAAATTTATGTCAGTGCTCTTACCTTGTACCAGCATAATGTCGGGAACGTCTTGCAATGAGGGTGAGCTTAAATTCTCGTCCAGACACAGAAAAGGTTGCCTGTATTCACAAAGTATGAAGTCATTGAGAAAAAGCAACCAAACAAGTGTATCTTAGTAAAGTAAGCAAATCAAGTTTACAAACAAAAAAGAAATGATGCAGCCACTCTAATTGTCATGAAAACTTTCATGAATTGAAACATGTCTAAAAGAAAGATTCAAAACATTGGATCACAAAATAAATCAATCTAATGAGCTTTTCATCATTAAACAGAGAGTCACCTAAAACCAAATTGCACTAGAGAAACACAAATGAAACAACTATCAAATGCTTGAAAAGTAGATTTATATATCCAAGGCTCTAGAAAAGGTCATAAAGCTTGTAACCAGATACACAAACATAGCAGAGGAAATTGCAGGATAAACAAGCTTCAGCAACCATGGGAAAAGGAAAAGAAGTTGGTAACTTATCCATAATCATCAGTTACTCACCTGTTTGAAAAACCCATAGACTAATGCAACTGTCCATAGAGTATTCTGGAGATGATTTCGGATTCCCCGTGTCAAGAACTCATTCCAAACAAACATTGTCTCATACAGAACATGGCTTGGCTCGCTATTGCAGAGGTTCTTCTGAAGACTGCGCATGACATGGTAGGAGTAGCTAAAAAAGAAGTCCTTTGTAAGGTCAACCATGCAGAGAAGCTTCTTATATCTAAAAAGTTTCAATGAGGAAAAGGTGGATTAGTCAGCAATTAAACTGTGCAAAAACTCTCAAGTAGAGCTTAAAGAGCTGAAAGAACCAGAAAATAAGATATTTGATCAAGACAAAAAAGATCCACTTCTCCAGAATCCAGCATTTGACAAACAAAAGAAGAACGCTTGAGTGTAACTTAAGAAGCTTCTGTTGCACAAATGCAGAATCACAGAAGCTTTCAAACACAGCCTCAACAAAATGAAAAAGATATTTAAAAAACGAACCATGAATGTAAATTAAAGTTGCAATTTTGGCAACAAGAGGCAGTTGCCCAGGTGAGTATGAACTCGTGGTTTTGTGAAGAATGGTACACACTGCATACTTTTCAAATGGATAAAATTTCACCAAATACAGTTACTAGATCTTGCTTGCCTTCCCAGTACCATGACAAATTACATATAAAAGTAGAATGGACTAAAGACCTGTTCTCATTCTTATAATTACTGATATTGGAACAAACATCAGAATGACGAAGTGGAATCATTGCACTTTTGGAGATTGCGTATACATTATGACCACAAATTGCACCAATCTGCCTTCTTTTGGTAATTAGTAGCATGTAATATGGCCCCAAAAACTTGATAAACCCTGAAAAGATGAAAACAAGATCATCGCCATAACATGGCCAAGATTTCCAAGCACAACAGCCATAGAGATAAAAGAATGTCAACTTTGCAGTACATACCAACAATTCCATAACAAGTGGTAACAAACTTGAGCCCACCAGTGGCCTTGTTTCCTTCGTGTATCCGCTTCAACAAATCAGAACATTCACTTTCTGTATATGTGGTAGAATCTTCACGAATATTCAACTCTGAAGGTTCTAATCGACCAATTTTTAGCACCCTCCAATAAGTCCTACTCTTATCCCTCCCTATCATGTAGAAATTCTGCAGAAAATGAAACTACACACAATTATACATATAACAAGCTAGTAATACACAACTTGTTGAGTAAAATCCAAAATTCCAAAGATGTAGCAATAGCATGACATCAAATTCATTAGAGGAAAGGGAAGTAACAGCAATTAAACCAATTGAAACAGAAATTGCATACAATTATGCATGGTACAGAACATGCAAGTGACTAGAAGTTGTTGACAACAATACAAAATTCACAGCAATGCGAGGGCATCAAATTAAACCGTTACAAGATTTTCATTAGAAATAAGGCAAGTAACAACAATTAAAACAAAGAAAAAACAGAAGAGTTCTCACGAAGATCAAAGGTAAAATAGTACCGATCGAGTCTCGTAGAGCCTGAATTTCTGCATATACACGTGTTGCGAACGAGACAACTCTTCGTAGCTTAGGTTTGGAGAGCTAGGAACTTCCCCATTATTCTCAATTGACGCCATCGCCTCTCCCTCGCCCTATATATAAATATATATATAACACAGAAATAAATTTCGAAAATCTTTGTGGGATTTCTCGAGTTCAGATCTCTCCCCGAGCCGCGGGCTCAGGGAATTTATCTCAAGAGCATGCAAATGAGCTCCAAATTCGAAACCGGGAAAAGAAATTATAATCTCAGAAACAATCGCAAGCCTTGCAAATAATGGAGCTTGGTTGCTTCAAATACAGCATCCTCTTGACCTCCTCCTCTTTCCGTTGTATCTCTCTGTCTCTGTCTCTGTTTCTATTTCATTAGCTTCTTCCTTGCACTCCCCGCCGGATTTAGGCGGCGTGATACTCCAAATTCACGAGCAAAGCTGGAGATCCAACGCCACGAGGAGAATAAGCCAAAACAATGCGGTGGCACGAGGAAGCAACGTTGTGTTTTGAGAACGGAACCTATTCATACAAAAATAGGAGATCGATAGTTTAAGGCGAAAAGAAGAAGACGAGGAGAAATCAGAGGATTTTAGGAGGTTTCCAGAAGAGACGTTTCCTTTTTTTTTGGTTTTTGGCAGCTAATTATTGGTGATGTTATTTTTTGTTTTTGTTTTTAGAAAGATAGAGATATACGCAAGGCAGAGGCAGGAACTTTGCTTTGGTGGTGGTGATCTGATGCTGCTGCTTGTTATTTACTTATTATTATTGAGGAACATGGGAAAGAAATAATGGGAGAGAAGCTGAGATCCAAAGAACAAACCAAAGCCACAACTTGACCCACCCCTTCCAATTATTCATTATGTCCACATATATATATATATATATGTTCAATTAACAAGCATTTTCACCTAACTAACTAACTGGCTTAAATTGATACAAAGACAATGCCATTCCATTTCCTCCACAAATTCAAAGAAAAAGCTTTTGGATGACTTATGGTAATTGAGCAAGAGCCAGCACTGCACGGTTCATTTGCAATTAGGGAAAGCAGTAATCCAGATCTGAAGCTTTGTCTGTTGCAACCACCAATGCCACATCATTGGTGTCGAGTTTATTCTATTCAAAGCATACAAATGATTGACGATGCAAATAGACCCTAGATTGTGAATTTCCCATACAGCTTGGATAAATAAATGGTTTTACTTTTTATCCAAATGGAGCAGAAATGATGATAGATAGAGCTTCTTAGATCAAATTCCTGGCCAGTCTTTTGCTTACGTGGGGACGCCAAGTTCTGCAAGAAAAGAATGCGGCTTGCTGCTATTTTCCCTTTTAATACACAAGCATATGCTCATCATGTTCATTGTTCGCATCATCATCAAGGAGATTTTTCAAATCTTCTTAGATCCAAAGAATATTATTTTCTAAAAATCTACTCTTTTTTTTTTACTGTAACCCATAAATCATTTAAGAAATTGTTGATAGTATTTGAACCCCGGACCTCATTGCAATCATTGTGTTTAAAACTCTCACCCTCGAGTCCAGATTCTCTGTCTAATATTATTTTGTCTCATAGAATCTCAGTTATTTATTTTGTGGGACCCACATTAATAAATGGTTGAGATTTATTAGACACAATAAGACACCATAATATTAAAATAGAAAGAAAGCCCCCGTGTATCCATTATTGACATTTATTTAAATAACCATAAAATACATTTTAATGTTCTGATTTGATTTGAGGGAGTCAAAGAATTGACATGACAGATACAATGTTAGCTTTTTGTAAGATCCTACCTTTTTATTTCGCCCAAGGATATTCACCAAAAGATGTCATTTGGTTTTTTATACAACGCAAGTCTCATGTGAATGCCATTATACAAGCACTCCCAACTGCTAACTGTTCCCACCGACCACATCTCACCGGTGCAACCTTTTCTAACCAATTAAACAGCTGCAGCAATACAACTAGTCGAAATGTTATTCTGCAGAACCTACATACTTTCTTTTTTAATAATTTCCGTGACATAGAAAACATAAAGTTCTGGTCGTGAGTTCATTACTGGAAGTTCTGTCCTTCTCCTTCACGAAATGTTTAATCTTTCTCAGTTGAAGAACAGATCTTTCAGGCTGAGCGACCCCACCAAGGGTGGAGTTCCATTCCATAGAGCATTTGCAATTTACTTGTGCATTCTTTCAGATGGATGAACACAATCAAAACAGACGTAATCGCTCGGGTTGTTGCATAACTCAAACTTTGTTGCGCCTCCACAGGTCACTTGGCCTCCGTATGGTCCAGTTCCACAGCAAGCATCCTCTCCATCTTTGAAACCTTCGAACATTTAAAGTTTGAATGAGCTAATTATTTTTAATTCTACATTAGGTTATCAACAATTTTTCAGAATAGGAATGATGTTAATGGTGCGAAAGAAGAGAAAAGAAATGGTCAGAGTGTACCGTATTTGGAGGGATTCTTTAATCTATCATCTAGCCAGTTGTAGAAATCAGGGTTGGAATTCTTGAACCCTGGCAACCGAGTTCAAAGTTGGCGAGGACAGCTTTGAGAGCAGAGTTATGTGCCCTTGCAAGGGCAGAAGCTACTTCCAGGCAACCACCATTGTTGAGAGCAGAGTTATATGCCCTTGCAAGGGCAGATGCTGCTTCCAGGCAACCACCATTGTTGCTGGCTTCCAAGTTCACTGCTCTCAGGGCTGGTATACATCCTAAAGGACACATGCTTAGAAAGACAAATTTTCTAGCTCCTTTCTTATGCAAAATCTGTAAAAGGAAAGACAAAACAGAAGCAAAGACCAGTTGATACGTCTTTTCTAAAAGGTTTTACCTGAATCGCATTCGCCAAATTTCCAATGACCATGCCCACATATTTTTCTGGGCAGTAAAGTTCTTGCATTTTGGGATTTTCGATATATCCGCCAATGTAGTTATTGCTTCCAATACTAAAGAGATAAACAGCTTCAGTTACAAGTTCCTTCGCATTTTCTTCTCCCAGATGTTTGCACCTCTTCAAAGTACTTTATTTTGTGTTGGTAGATCAATCGTCTAATCACAACATAGTACTTCAGTTCTAAGATAGAGGATCGGAAACTCTTTATCAAACGTATTCTTAGTGTCTGTCTCTGTTAAGCACAGAGATCACCAAATGTTATGTATCTGGTTGCCAAAAATATCAACCTTCATGCTTTAGCCATCATGTAGCACAGAAACGGTCTTTATTTGTTTAAATTTCCTTCAAGGTGTAAAAGAAGGAACTAGAAAGAACAGAACATCTAGTGAAGATATCGGTGAGATCCTTACCAACCCTTGATGAGTTTCAGGATGACAACCGGCTCCATCAGATGCGAAGTTAACCCCATTCGTATAATCGACAGATGGCTGCAAAAATGGAGGAAGTAATGGAAGATATTGCCTGTTATCTTTCAAATCGAAATGTCCAAATCATTTATCCAAATATAATACACATATATAAAGATCATTGAGTTAATTTCAAAAAATCCAAAATTTTTAATATACATTAAAGCAGGTAGGTACAAATGAAACAATACAATGCTGACTTTAACTTTTAGTCACTTGTATTAAAGAACAATTGCAACAAAAAGGATCCCAAATATCAACACAACTAGTACCTTCCATGTAGGCTTTTTTTTTTTTTTTTGAAGATTCCATGTAGGCTTTATTGAACATTTTCTCTAAGTTTCGTAATATATTTAAACGAAAGAGCATTCTACTCTTAAGCAAGAGTCATAACTCCCTCCTCTCTATTTACTGCTATTTCATTTCCCTTAAAGGTATTCCATTAATTATAAATGTAATACAAGGTATTTGGAAAACTTTCATTCAAACTTTTTGTTTTTAGGATCTACATTGATATGAATAAAACAAGCTAAGATAATGCATAGAAAAGAAAAAATAGATCCCTTATACAGTTCATGAAGTGTCCTAGGACATCTATTTGATCATGCAAATTTATATTTTAATCATCTAAGTGCCTGTTTGGATGAGTTTATATCAGTTGAGCTTTTGTCAGTTGAGCTTTTCTGATAAGAGC
>JANIPN010000218.1:22483828-22497686 GCA_027478595.1 Erythroxylum anguifugum
GGCGAGGAGAGGAGGAGAAGACGATGAGAGAGTGAGAGTCGGGGTAGGTTAGATTTATTTTGGGTTGAATTTTTTTTATTTGCAAATTGGTCCCTGCGTTTTTTGTTTTTTGCAGAACGGTCTACCGGTACCGACCGAAATCGGCTGGTACAGACCGGAATTTATACCCGGAATTCTTAAGCCCGTTTCGGTACCGATTTTCAGCCGGAACGGTACGTTCCGGCCGGTACTAGCCGGAACGGTGTGGAATTCAGTACACTGCTCAAGACAAAAGGTTATCATTAAGTTTCAAATTCAAAAGACAAAAGATTAATCCTGTTATCCTAATGTTACTTTATTTGTAAGATAGCACGTATCACAAATTCGTTTGTTTCTCCGTGGAGATAATTTAGCTTTCAATTCCTTTTTACATATTTATTTCTCATCGGAGAGAATTTCGCTTTCAGTTCCTTAAAAAAAGTAACAAATAAAGTAACATTAGGATAATAGGATATATCCTTTATCTTTAAGATAGATAGTATGGTTGTATAAAGAAAAAGTAACAAACAAAGGAACATTAGGATAATCTAATGTTACTTTTTTTTTTTTTTTGAAAGGAATTGAAAACTGAATTCTCTGTAAGGAGAAATAAACTTGGTTGGATCGGTCGTGCTAGGCCCAGGCTCAGACATAGAGCGGTATGTGGGCCGATCGGCCTATCCATGAGTGAAGATCTAAACCAGGTGATACCAAGAAAACAATCTTGGATCGCTCGGCCATAGAAGAGGAGCAGGATGTCTCCCCTGAAACTACTCCTCCAGCCGATCCAACTGTTGGTGTTTCTCCTTCCACCGAAGGGCCGGTTTGAAGCCAAACGAATTCATAGATCCAAATAAGCGCTCAGCCCCATCAAAATCAGACATAACCAAAACTAATTCGTGGCTGTTGGAGCATCACTCTTTCTTTCACTAAACTAACTACATTATTGAATAAGTTTTATTACCATTTGGGGCAAAAAAAAAATAAAATTTTGGATTCCTCATTTAAAGATAAATATTCATTTTTACAAATAATATTTTTAATAGAGATAATTAATTTTCAATTTAACTAAAAGGGAATTAAAATGAGGGACTCTTGGAATTCGGCTCGCCGCCCCCAAGAAGGGTTTCAAGTCTCAAAAACTCCGAAAGAGGGGTCACTGGTCAGTCTATACTGGAGTGGAGCAGTAAGACTAAGAAAGGACACAACAATGGAGAAAACAGAGATCGTGGAGATTGTTGACGTTGATTGTTATCAACGCACCCCCATTTCAAGCAAAGGCACCACCGTGAAGTCTGCTATCTCTGTTGAGCAGCACAACGAAGAAAGAGACCTTAACCTAGCCATAATGGCCTCTCTCCAATCTCAGAATGCAAAAAACTTTATTGATTTGGCTCAAGAATATGATGATGATGATCTCATTAGAATCCTTGGTTTTTCCGATGACGACGACGACGACGATCTCATTAGAATCCTTGGTTTTTCTGCTGCAACCAATTCTTCTGCCAAACAAAGACGTGTTTTTGGTTGTTCTACCGAAGAAAAGGGGCAGTCTTCAAATTCCAAAGCATACTCCGAATTCATCTGCGACATCTGCGCTGAGCCAAAGTCTGGTGAAGAGTCATTTCTCATAAAGGGGTGTGTTCATTCTTACTGCAGAGACTGCATGGTCAAGTACGTGGCTTCAAAGCTTCAAGATAACATAACTAACGTGTCATGTCCTGTTCCTGATTGTCAAGGCTTATTGGAACCTGAATATTGTCGTTCAATCCTACCTGAGGAGGTATTTGATAGGTGGTGCACTGCTTTATGTGAAGCTTTGATTCTTGGGACTGAAAAGTTTTACTGTCCTTTCAAGGATTGTTCAGCAATGTTGATTGATGATGGAGGACAGGTTATAGCCGAATCTGAGTGTCCCTATTGCTGGAGACTGTTCTGTGCGCGGTGTAAAGTACCATGGCATTCAGAGATAGGGTGCGAGGAATTTCAGAAACTGCACAAGGATGAGAGGGAGAGGGAAGATATCTTGTTGATGAAACTGGCAAATGATAAGCTTTGGCGGAGGTGTCCAAGTTGCAAAATTTTTGTTGAAAGAAGTCAAGGTTGCAAATTTATGAAATGCAGGTACCTCTACCTTCCACATTAGAAGACTTGAATTGCCTCATTTTGTTACAGAGAATCTTAAGTAGCTTACATGTACCTTTTCATCTTCTACTTGATTATTCAATGGCTATGAAACAGAGATTGTGTTTTTAACTCAATTCATTTGTGACAGATGTGGGACTCATTTCTGCTATACTTGTGGAACAACTAAAATCAGTTTAGCCACCCACATTTGTCATTACTGTAAAGGTTAATGTTCAGGGAAATTATAAAGAGAGAGACCTGGGAACATTTACATAGGTATTCTCATCGGACTGATTTTGGGCTTTGCTTCACTTATCCTTGTTATTAGTACTTCCTTTTTTGGTTTAATTTGAGGACCAGCATACTTGATGTTCTAAATTGTAATTTTCACTTGATGGGTTTTAAATTTATAAATTATAATCAAAATTTATAAATTTATTAGTTGAGAGTTTGGAATCTGCCTGGGGTTTTCTGTTGCATCATCGTCGTCATTTGCTTATGAGGAAATTGCAAATTCAAAGCTTGATCTGGATATGAACCATGCAAACACTAGAAAGGTGACCTCAAAAGCTATTGACGATTATGTATGTGTCTAAAGTTGTTGAGCATGATAATAAAATAGATGTGAAGCAATCAGCTCTACAAAAGATGAAGAAAAGAAAGAGGAAGAGGGATTACTCCAAAGATGATGATAGTGTTATTATACTTATTGCAGCCAATAAGATACATGCCATTCCATGTCTCAATCCCCTTGTCTTTGATGTTTCATATTTTGCAACACATACTATATGAAGATGATCTTTGTCCTACAATTTCACCAAGTCAACAATATTGTACATATACATATATATAACTGATTTTTGCAGGTTAGCTCCATATCCAGTGAATTATAGCGTTAACCACTACCTTTTGATAATTAGATATCTTCAAAATATAAAATAAAAAGTTTATAATATTTAATATCTAATTCTAAATAATAAGATTGGCTTGACAATTAAAATGCATATTGATAAATAAAGATTTACTCGTCTTTTACTCAATTATTTATTTTAACAAAATATAATAAGCATTTATTAATAAATATTATATAAAAGATTAACATAAAACTAGCTGATTTAATACCTCTTCTTTAACATGTATTAAAGAACCAATGTGAAACCTTCATCCAATTCCTCGTACGAACATTTTCATACCTCATTATGAACGTACAAATGAACTTGTTGACGATGCCAAAGGAATGTCCTCTAGAAACGGTCAGGTGCAGGAATCTTGGGGAGCTCAAGAACATGAAGCAGTTGAAATAATTAGAAAAAAGGGAGACAAATTTGTAGCTTGGCAAAACTACGTCATTAGGTTTAATTGTTAAAATGGACATATTCTACAATTACTCTATTCATCAATGCATGGTGACATGGGAGGGGGAAAATTGGGCGGGCCCTTCTAAAAGGCTTAAATCTTCTATGGAACAACAATGGGGGGTGGGGTAGGATACAATAATTACATTCCCTCTCTTGTGCATTTATATAGGGAAACAAATGAAATTAAGAAGACAAGAGTGTTAAAAGTGAGTGAGAATGAATGTGGGCGGGCGGCCTCAAGGCTGTTAATATCCATTTGCTGTTTTCTGTGGTTTTTTCTTGGAGTAGGCAGCACTGCAGTGTGGACAAATGTACTCCAATCCATCTGTTTTAGCGTAGTCCTGTCAATCATCCACAATTGTCAAGTAAATGGATACAGCAATTAACTCATGTCATCCACTTTATTCACATCAAATGCTTATGTTACATTTACTTATAATCAGAAGAAATATTAGAGAAGGCAATAATCCAACACTCTCATCCAAGAACACAATAAATTTCAGGACACAAATTTCTTCAACCAAATTCATCCGAGAAATGTGGATTGTTAAAAGTGAACGAATCCCATATAGAGCCACATTCAGCCAGCTAATGTTATAATGGATCAGTCAGAAATTAGAATTTTACGACGAAAAAAATTCATTAACATCCTGGTCCGAGGAAGTTGGAATGAACAAATGGTAAATGCGAAAAAAAAGGGATTTAGAAAGCATTATGATCCAGATACAGCAAAATAATTTGCGGAAGATGGGAGAGTAAGTACCTTGAAAGCACCAAGCCCCTGCCTCCTGTCACATCCAAAGTGAGCCCATTCACCACAATTTCCACAATTAACCCAATCACCAGCGGCACTACTGTGATACATCCAACAATGTCAGTATTATTTCCTATACCCAAGCAAACACAAAGACATGGAAAGAGAGGGACCTGTTACACAACAAGCAGCATTCTCCATCTACATCATCATGAGCCAATTCGTATTCGAGAAGGTAAGTCTCATAATGCCTTTTCAGGGTGTTGCCCACGCCCTATAAACCGTGGTACAAAAATCAAACGGTAAGTTATTCCAAAATTATGCACTAATGGAACACTATGCTAAACGGTAGTAATGAAGTCCATGACTGAAAAAGAGGCAATCAGAAATATAATGGCAAACCACCTATAGGGCCCCATGATCCATAAAAGTCAACAGGTTAAAAGAACAGCTTTCAGTTGAATGAAATTGGTAACAGTCAAAGAAACAGAGGATGCAATGTGGAGGGCTAAGACATCAAAAAGTAAATACAGATCAAATGAGGACAAATGTTGACCCAAAAAAACACAAGGCACATTTCTGATTCCGATAAACTCTGGTCCTGACAGTAAATATTGTGATTGTACTGATTAACCGCATATAGTACACTAATTTAGTATACGTCACATAGAGTTCAGGTCTCACCTTACTATTTTAGCATGACTCTATCTATAGAACATCTAAAAGAGCAGCATAAAAGAATCTGAACGAGTTAGAAGTGGTACACATACAGTCATTCTATTAGTCGATGTATGATTGCGCATCTTGGAGAAAACTTGTCCCTTCCAGTTGATGCCATTACCAACATGAAAGCCTCCCCTCGAGACAACCTACAAACCCAGTTTTTCTTATTGCAACAACCAGCTCATACAAACTCAGCAATGGTTAGTGAAAATTTCAAGTTTTTACCTCTCTGTACAAGTTGAATAGGTCAAGCCGTTTTGCATTGAGGATTGCATCAGGAAACTCGGCCAGACCACCTTGAGGAACAAGACGTGTGTGCCCTCGAAGAATCAAGAACTGCATTACATCCCTTAAAAATTCCTCCTGAAATGGATTAAACAGTTGGGCAAAGAAGATGGAAGAGAAAATAAGCACAATATGGAAACATAGTTCATCTTTCTACTTTACACATCTTCCGATTTGGCCAAAGCTGACCTCTTTAACTCATCCAACTAACCATTCCCTTAACTTTTATGATCAGTGTGTAAAAACAACAAAGAGCAACTAACAAATACAATACAAAACTTGGGATGGCTTTACCTCTGAGCAAGCCTGTATTGGGGCTCTGCCACAACCATGCTTCTTGAGAGGTAATGGATTTAAAGAGATGATCTGCTGAGCCTGATAGGAGTTCGATAATGACTTTCGGTGGGCAACAAGAGCAGGACCACCAGCACCATGCTTAGCAGGTGTAACGGGCAAGTTAGGCTTTACCTGGTCTCCATCATATTTTTCGACATCAGAAAAGCCAGTAAATGGTTGTATTTTATGCTGACGAGTATGAGGAATTGGTCTCATTGCGGCGACATTCAGTCTCTGCCTAAAATTCCCCCCATTTTCAATTTGAAGGCCAGTGGAATGAGATCTTTTTCGACTAGGTGCAGGAGGTATCAACCAACTAGGAAGATGCCTACTAAGAACGGAGATATTTGTATGGAGTTCCTTTCCCTGCTTTGAACAAAAAAACAGGAAGCGTTCTGCATCATCTTTTTCAAAGGCAGCAACAGACGATCCCTGGATGCTAGCAATTCCGAGCATAACTAAGCTGCGATAAGATGCATCAGGAGCCAATTGCCTTAAAACCTGTGTTAGGCAGGATCCAAGTTTACATATGATCAGTTTAAAAGCAATTAATTAACACAACCTAAATTAACATATGTGAATTAATCAGCATAATTTGTTGGTACATATCAAATTAAATCTTGTGATAGATATATACTATAACAATAAACTTAGGGAAACTTCTTTATCTCTCACTTGACCAAAGTTTGAATGTTAATCAGTACCCCAATCATCTGAACATCTATTTTCTTTAAGTATCACATAAGTTCTTCAACAGGCATAAGAAACCTAACATTTTGGATTATCTTTTCCTGATCCCTAATATATGGGTCACATAGTGCAACTTGTCCTATTAGCTTACCAGCACAGATGGGATAAACAGCAATTTAAAATGGATAGACGACTTTCAGTGAGCAAGATATCACAAGTCTTTACATCTTAGATGAAATTGCCATTTCAAACAGCTTTCAGTATGACATAGACGAGGAAGTAGAAAGACTGGCACCTGTGAAGCCCACATGGGAACCTTCATGCAAACCTCAAAGACACTTGCTCCACATGCTATAGAGGCAGATTTCCGGGGTTCAGATGAAAGCAATTTGCTGTCCCCGGAGCTCGGAAATGCATGGACCAGTTCACTAGTCTCAATAATTTCATTTTTTATATGATTCTCCAGAATCTGAAGCAATGCCCAAAATCCTCAATTGCCTTAAAGGATACTTGACAAATAATTAAATTGACACAAAGAAAAACTATCCTTGCCTGATCATTAAAACAAGCCTGAGCACTGCCTGACACTAAAAGGGATATATGAGCAGAACTACATGTTGACATATCACATCGCATAGTCACTACACCACGATTGAATGCTCCTGCCTGAAGAGGAGGTGGTGGGGCACTGAAAAGTCCAATACCTCTTGTGAGCTAATTTGTCAAACATGACATGATCTAAAAAGAAATTTCCAGTTTTCAAGTACAAGATACCACAGTGCTTCATTAGAAAGGAGGGAGCGTTACAAGTGACTAGAAACCAGTAGCACACACACAAAAAAATAAAGGATTGCAAGTTCTCCAATACCTTGTCCGATTATGAAGTTTACTCCCTCGAATCTGCACAAACATCAGAATGGAGGAAAATTGACTAAAGGACTAGATGGACAAAAGCATATTATATAGGTAAGTACTTGAAAAGTAGAGACAAATATCTTTAACGAAGAGCACACAACACAAGCAAGTAGGTGCACAAATGCCTACACTCACATGAGCCAAATTGCTTGTAAATGATTCCGAGAAACAGGAATAACAAGAAACTAAATGACTCTAATACAAGGCAAGGAACATATCAACTAATGCTTTGAGATGTGTTTAAGA
This sequence comes from Erythroxylum anguifugum, assembly GCA_027478595.1. Classification (NCBI taxonomy): domain Eukaryota; kingdom Viridiplantae; phylum Streptophyta; class Magnoliopsida; order Malpighiales; family Erythroxylaceae; genus Erythroxylum; species Erythroxylum anguifugum. The sequence continues at coordinate 22,491,281 of JANIPN010000218.1, forward strand.
AGTTGGTCATCCCCTGAGGTTGACTTGAATAAGCCATGGTAGAAAGGTCTTAACATTACTATTCTGGGGGTTGAAAAAAGCATCAGATGCTTCTTATGAACTTGGTAGACCTCATTTTGCATTACGATAAGCTGAATTAGTTAAATGGCTTCATCACTTGTCAACGGGTATAATTCTGGAAGTTCATATACTACCCGTGGTGTTATACAAAAGATCAAAACAATTATTGGAGAAATTAGAGCACCACCACTAAAACTATTCACTAGCTTGTTCTTGTCTAGAACAAACAGATATGACAATATAAATATTTAAAAAATGACAGACTGAAGAAATAAAATAAAAAATTCAGCATTGGACTCACTTCAATATTTAAAAGAGCAGTGAGGCCATCCTCCAAAGGTCCCAATAAGCTTGCATCCTGAGTACAAAAACTCCATTCCCAACAAATGATGCCATAACAATACTTAGCCAACCAAGAAGCTTAAAATCATGAAAATGAAGCTTACCAATTTGCATGGAAGTCCACAAACAAGAAACCTCATGCGCACATCATCATCATATATCTTTATGGCTGGAAGAGTCTCAGAAGAACTTTCTTCAACCTGGACATCTGACTCGGGCAGAGTGATATCAATCTTTGGTGGGTCTCCCAGTAAATGTGGGCAGGGCTTGGTACTATCTTTGTGGCTGTCAGAACCTAAAACACTATTGTTCCGTACACAGTAGAGCCTAAAAGATGCATGAGCAAGTTGGAATGCATCCCACATATGGCTACAGGAACTGCAATGAACATGAGATCTCATCACTGTGAGAAAACACAAATACACATACTGTTGCAAGCTAAAGTCATCAGTGTCTAAGAAAATAGCTGAAATCTACACCAAATACTTAAGTTCAGCCACTAATTAGGTGATAACATAATTGATCAATGAGCAACAGATTATAACAGCAAAGACAAAGAATCACAATAGAGGATTCTAGTGGAAAGACAACAAAAAAGAGAAACAAAACATGCCATGTTCACTTTTCATACATAATGTAAACAAGACACCCGTACCTTTGCACTACTGAAAACAGGGCTTGACGAAAGTGTGAAGCTGAATAACACAAAACCGGGCTTTTCCAGTATATCACATATGGAACTCCCTGCCATGGTAAAATACCCTGTTTTTAAACTACTTGATCCATAGAAGATAGACAAAAGAGTATACAGCTCCATATTTTGGTAACTTCTCCTTCCGCCTATGTAATATCGAAAATATATTACTGATACATTAAAGAAGTACAATATAATCCAGAGAACTTACAGACCTTAGAATGAAGAGCCTCAGCCAATCTTTCACTGCTTGGAATCTCTAAATAGACCTACACAAGTTGGATAACAAATAAGCAAAACTGAATTTAGTATTGGTATTCAAAGAAGTTACTTTCCATAACTGCTTTTGTTCAGGCAGAGAAAGCTACTTATTGTTACAAAATGTTACTCAACTGGAGCACTTCATTAATGATTTTTGAGATTTCATGGTACCTTAAACCAGTATTCTAATATGACAACTATCACTCACAGTGGCAGGCAATGATGAACCAAATGCTCCACATAGGGCATCTGGGGTAGACAAATCAGCATCTCCCCATCTCAAAGAACCAATCTCTTCACTATCTTCAATCTGTTCTCCTTGCAAGTACACAATACTGGGTTCCAATGACTGAAGAACTCTCTGGAACTCATCAGTACTTGGATTAGCTAGTACCTGAACCTGCATTGCAGATAAACACAAGAAAAGAAACATTATAGCCTTACCACTTCAAAACAACAGAAAGATACACGATTACAATTCAAATTTAGGGCCTTCAATGCAACCAAATACCTCTAGACGTCCAGAAGATAATAGCTCTGGAAAAGGGTATCCAGGTTTATCATCTAGAAGCAGCTGCTTCTGTTTATTACCATTACGACCAGCGTTTTTACCAGAGAGAGCAGCAAGTAGAATACAGTGATTCCTTGAAGGACCTTGAGCATGAAACATCATGCATACATGCCAAGACCCCCCAAATAGAAAGCTTCAATATTGAAAGAAACCACTATTGCCCTACAAACCAGCCTACAAGACTAATGCCTCCCAAAACCTACGTGCCCCGTCCCATCAAACCAAAAATATAACCTAAATCCTGCAACAAATTAACGAATCCATCTTCCAAAATCACCAAAAATATACTAATTAATTTTCTAATCAAGCCTAAAAAACACCACAACCCAGCCCTAAAACAGCCCTAATTGAAGAATTCCCACCAATACAATGCAAACGATCACAAATTCTCGGTCACCCAAACGGAATAAACGAAGCAAAATCAACAAATTGGTAAAGGAAACCAATTAGAACAGTAGTAACTGAAGCAACCCAATCCAGAAATGAAATAGAAAAACCAGAAGCAATAAGAGTAACTTCGAGAAACCCTAGATAAGACTCAGAAATCTCCCGAAAACCCGAAAGGCCTCCCCTTTCTTTACCTAAGAGAAATCCCTCGAAGTCACGCACAGAACCAAAAAAAATTTTTAAAAAAAGATTAGTATCAAAAAGAACTTCGGAAAATTTTGAGACACGCAATAAATATAATAGATTCAAAAGTAGATGTCTATAATTAAAAAATCAACCAGAAACTCCTTTCGTCTTTTTTCTGGTTCAGAGAAAGTGTCAGTTTAACTACAGTTTCCAACTTCAATCAGGTCAAAAAACATGAAAATAACTATAATTTAACAAAATTAAACCAAAGGATGATCTTTCACGTCCCTTGTGTCAAAAACTAACAAAATCACAAGTATATCTCCACCAATTAAGAAAACTTTAAGGGTAACAGGTTCCACTAGGTTGGGATATAATTAACTTTTCAGATCATGTGGGTACGTCACTTTTGTTCCACAATATTCGTACATCAAAACCCAACAACAAAACATGTTACCGTTTTCAACGCTATTATTTCTACATACATGCTGATGTACATGTATATGTTCACATTTATGTTTTCCTCGTTCTTATATGTCCTTTTAGGCCTTTCTTTTTTTTTCCCCCCCATGTTCTTAGGAATTCTGGAAACAAATGAACTCGGAAGATTCTTGTCAAATGTTGTATGAATCTATTCGGTTGTTTTTGTTTTGCATTACTTCAACTTCCTTTTATTTGTGTCTGTCATTTCAGGCCTTGGACACGGTATCATGATTTTCGAAGCGTTTGAGGATCAACCGTGATTGTCAGCACAATCATCTCTACATGGTTGTCACGGATCTCATCGTAGTCTCGGGGAGTATGTGTAGCTACTTGCATTCTCTCGTTTTGCAATTGGTGGCAAGTAACAAAAGGTAAAATATTAGAAATTGATTGGTAGGTTAAAATGGGTCAAGTCAAGATCATGTTATCGACTTGGCTTCCCGTCTGATTTGCCATAAAGCTTCTGTCTTTTTGGGTCGTCGTACCGTAAGAAACATAAGCATGGATCCAGGTCAAGGACCCAGTTGCATTCATTATTTTTGTGCTAATGAAAATAAGCCATTGGTCTGATCTTAGAATGCAATCCTTGACCGCTCAATCTAATCATTCATTAATTACTCTCTTGATGGTTTGATCTTTAAATAAAGTACTCCCGTTGTTTCCACGTTTAGTTGGCGGAAAGTAGAAACACCTTGTTTGTAAGAGCGATGGAAGAATAAGTTTACTTCGTCCCAATTTGAAATAAATGAATTCGTTCCAAACTCATTGTATTTTATGCCAAATTCTTTTTTTTGAGCTTTTAATTCGGATTTAAACTTAAGTTTCACAATTTGGTGTAATTTAAGGCTACTCTTTCATATGTAAAATGATATCATTTTGTAAGTGATTCACAAAGAAGGGAGGCAATATAATTTCTTACCCTTCTACTAATAAACAATGTTGTTTTTAACTCGTCAAAGATGTACTCACTCGACAAAATTGTACATCGAAACCAATTTGGCAGGCTCATAAATGTGTAACATGATTACTCTTTCTTTTCTATTCATTTCTTGATCGTGTGCAAGCTCAGGTAATCAGGTGAAGCTTGCACCACATAACTCAAGAAATGGTTATAAAGAATGAAAGGTGCAAGCTTTTTTCGTGACTCTTTGCTTCATGTAACTTTAGTCTATCATATTCTGTTGAGCATTTGAAAATCTTTTCATTTTTTTGAAGTTTCTAGAGGGAAAATTTTTCTACCTTTTAAATCTTTTAAAGAAAAGAAGCTTAAGATCCTTACCAATCCATGAAATCAACACAATCTTTGGATTATTTTATTGATAGAGTCTCAAGATTCCATTCAATTCAATCCAATACAAGTTAAATACATTCCTTGATCAATTTTAAATAATCTATGAATATTTGCATTAAATAACCAAATATAATGTCGAAAATTCTTGCTTTTATATAGGTGTGGAATCAATTGAACCATATCTAAAGAGCTTATAGGAGATAGCGAAGGGAGTGTTCAACCCTCCAAAACTAATTGAATACGTGCATAAGAGAATAGGCAAGCACGAAGTAAATCAAGAGCTAGAGAAAAAAAGAAGAAAATAAAGGAAAAGAATCCAAAGAAGAGGGGGGAAAAAAGTGAGGAAGGTAATGACAAAGAAAGTGATGAATAAGAAAAGAGCATGAACAAGAAAGAAGGTAAAAGTAGGAATGACATATTTGGTTGATCCGACTTAACTTGACCTAAAGTCAATATGATAGGCTTGGATTAATCAAACTTTGGGTCGAGTTTAATCTTAGGGGGTCAATCCGAAGCTCAACCTAAACATCCTCTCCAAAATGATATGGGCTTGAGCTACCTAAAATGATATCATTTTGATTTAACTTTCTAAAATAATGTTATCTGAGTGTTGATGATTTTCTTAAACTTAAAGATCAAAACGATGTTATTTTGAGAAATTAAATTAGAATGTATAAAATAGGTACGAATTGTAGAATAAAGAAATTTTGTTACTCAAATTCGAATTTGCAACAAATACAACTAAAAAGAATTGAGAAATTCTACTTAACGTAGACTTATGACCCAGAGAGTCCTGATTGGATAGAATAACAAAAGAAAAAGTGATCTCATTTTGACCATTATTATGGTCTTCTTTGACTTGCTTCAAACTACTATTTTCCAGCAACCCTCTTGTGATCGTTTGTATGATGATAGTGTAAAAGACATCATTTTGATCTTTAAGTTTAAGAAAAAAACTACAATAGCATAATTTTAAAAAAGTTAAATCAAACTGATATCATTTCAGGTAGCTTAAAAGCCTAACTAAGCATTTTACAAGAGCTAGACTTAAATGGTCTAAACACCCTCTCCAAAATAATGTCATTTTGATTTAGCTTCCCAAATGTCATTTTTGTTCTTTAAGTTTAAGAAAGTCAAGAATAAATAACATTGTTTTGGAAAGTTAAATCAAAATGACATCCTTTTGGGCAACTCAAGCCTAACCAAGCTTCGGATAGGCTTGGATCACGCCATGAAGGGTCATGATGGATCAAACCAGGGGTAGCCTCAACTCAACTCAACTTATTTCCAAGCTGAGATGAGAGTGAAGCTAAGCTAAGAAAGGAATTCAAAGAAGAGAACAAAGTTATAAAGTTGCAAAAAAATAAGTATTACCTAATAAGGTATGCAATGGAATTGTATGCATACTGATAAGTGCTAATTACATTATATTTTTAGAATAATTTCGAGATCATTTTACTTGTGTTTAGATGATCTTTATTGAATTTGGTAATTAATTTGCCTTATATTTTGTTTTCAGGTCTTGTTTTAACTTTCCAAAAAAGAAGGAATGAATTTAAGCAAGTTTAAGTTGATTTGAAATGATTTTGGCATAATTTTAGAAGGAAGACTTGGAACATAGGGCCAACAGGGACCCATGTTCAGCATCATAGGGGTAACAGGGACTTATGATCAATAACAAGAGGGTGATAAAGACCTATGTTCAACAACACAAGTCAAATACGGAATCGTATTTAACCCACATTTTATCTTTAGTTCATTTTGTTTCTTCTAATTTTCAGCCAAAGAGAGTAGAGAAAAAATATTGGACTAGCACAAGGCTATGCTAGACTTATGTTGACGGTGATTTTTACTAGAAAGTAGTCAAGAAGGGTGTAAAGTGTTGGATCCCAAAGCTGTTTAATTATTTTAGCATGTTTTAAATTTTGTGGTCTGGTTAGATAAGCTAATTAGATTTAAATTTTGTTAAGGTTAGTACTAATTCAAGTTTGGTTAAGGTATTAAATTATGGCCTAAAGTAGGATTAAGATGGATAAAAATGAACCAAGGGTAAATTTGGAAGGTCACTAAGGGTCCAAGAGTTTTAGGCTCTATTGTAAGGGCATTAGGGCCTTTGTGCACTTAATAAGAA
>JANIPN010000218.1:22605642-22620400 GCA_027478595.1 Erythroxylum anguifugum
ATTCATAATTATATTGATAATTGATTTTAATTTATTAAATATATAAATATGGTGTTTAATTAAATTATTCATAAGGGTTATTAATAATTAAATAATAAATATTTAAGTGACAGTAAATCAGATTATTAAAAAACAAAACAGGAAAAAAAACTATTTTTATGGTTTTTATAATTTTTGAAAACTGAAAGAAGCCGAAATTAAAAACAGAAACGAAAAACTTAGAGAAACAAAATTTTTTTACTAAATTTAAAAACAAAAATTAAAAATTAAAAATTAAAATAGAAACAAAATCAAATGAACCTTCGGACCATTTTGTGAGATGCTCTCTCTGTTTCAAGCAAAGATGGTAATTCATGTTGTATCATTACGCTCTTGTCTTAACTCTCCATTAAATGCTTGATTTTTAATAAGTATTGTTGTTTTATTTGCAAGTTTTTTATTAAATAGTGTTGTATTGTGAAATGACTTGTATTTATTAAATTAAAAATATTAGACGATAATTAAATTTCAACTCAAAATTGCTAGAACGTTGTCACACGCAACCTCCGTGTCGGGAGTGGGGACCTTTAAGTGAAGACAAGTATCATTTGCCTTTAAGATTTTAATAGCAAAGATATAATTCTAACAAAAAAGGAAAGAAAGAGGATAGAAAATTAATAGCACGAGACGAGACGAGTCAAGATTGGATTGTAGAAATAAAAGAGGCAAATTACGTAAAATAGCCCTTGTGATATACTTGATTATTCATCTTAGTCCCTGTGTTTTTAATTTGTTTACCTTAGTTTCTGTGTTTTTTATTCTCATTCAAGATACCTCAATTGGGTATTTTCGGACAAATTTGCCCTTAGATTATTGAAATACATTTTTTTTAATCTCTTGATTTCAAGGACAAATTTGTCCAAAAATATCCAATTGGGATATCTTGAATGAGAATAAAAAACACAGGAACTAAGATGAACGAATTAAAAACACAAGAGCTAAAATGAATAATCAAATATATCACAAAGAATCTTTTATGTTATTTGCCAATAAAAGACGTAAAATATAGAAAGAAAGAAAACAGATTATCAAGTACACACACATACACGTATGCGGTTAGAGCAAAAAGGGACATTCTTAATTATGCGCACAAGAAAAAAAGAAAAAAGCAAATCAGACCACAGAGAAAAGAAAAAACAGAAACCACTGAAGAAGAAGAAAATCGAAGGCGGTAGAAATTTCTACTTATGAATCTATACAAAATTGTTTTAAATCTTTTCCCCGATTGCAGAACTAATAAATTAACCAATTAATCGAAGAAATATGTGCTAGTGTTTACTGAACTCTGTTGTAATCTTCGCTTTGTGTGCTGTGGGGCTTACAAGGGGAATTGAGTGCTATGGTGAGATTAGGTTTTTGTTATATGTGGGGTTTTTGATTTTGGATGGCCAGCAGTGCGTGTTGAGTAGAGCCAAACACGGAATTGGTTTCGCCGGCTATTAAGAGGGGAGTTGCTGTCTCGTACTCGGAATATTGAATTCTGTTCTGGAATTGCTTTGTTGAGAAATTCTGGGCACTGACAATCTTTGCTTCTGCGGATTGGAGATTAAACACATCGGTGGTTTCTGGGAGGTAATTCTATGTTTTAACATATTGTTTGCTCTTCTACTGTTCCATTTTTTCCCGATTAAATTGGCTATTTGGATTTAAGCTTTTGCTAAAGGGAGCAAGTCACTTGTAGTATTTACATCAGGCCATTTGGTTTAAAATGTTTTTAAGCCGTGAGTTATGCTACTTGCCATCAAGCATTTATGTGTGCGTGTGCCGATACTTGTGCTGTGCATCTTTTATTGAGCGCTTTTCTGACACCTGAGTTTACAGAAGTAGAGGTTTGATGTTACTTTCTCCATTCCGTTAACCTTGTTTCCATACAGGGGCTTTGGGGAGAGGGAATTTGATAAATCTGTTGATTGTATTGCAACTGTGGCAAATGAATAATTCACAATGAGTTGGGAGGTGGGCTCGGATTGTTGTTGTCAATGGGAACTCCTGACAATAAGATATCGGATCTTGTTGATATAGTAAAGTCCTGGATCCCAAGGAGAAGTGAACCTACAAATTTATCGAGGGATTTTTGGATGCCCGACCAGAGCTGTAGGGTATGTTATGAGTGTGATTCTCAGTTCACTGTGTTTAACCGCAGGCATCACTGTCGGCTTTGTGGCCGTGTTTTTTGTGCCAAGTGTACTGCAAATTCAATTCCTGCTCCATCAGATGAGCCAAGGACTGGTCGGGAGGATTGGGATAGGATTAGGGTATGTAATTATTGCTTTAAGCTGTGGGAACAGCGGATAGTTGATAACGAAAACAGTGTGGCTAGCCCTGGGCTTAGTCCATCACTTTCTGCCGCAAGCTTAGCCAGTAGCCACAACAGCAGCAGCAGTACTGTTGGCTCGACTCCTTACTCAACAGGACCATACCAGCATGTTGCATATAGTTCTTCTCTTAGTCCTCGGCAATCTATTCAAATGGATTCAACTACTACTGAGCCACACAATGCAACATCTGGAAGGAGTCTCTCCGGTGATGCTTTTTATATTTCCCAAAATCAGTTAGAGTACTGCATGGACAGGTAATCTTTTTTATAATTGCCGAAGTTTGTTCTTTTTCTTTGCTTTTCTTATTCTTTTGGATGTGATAAGGTAAACATATAAAAGCTTCTGTACCCTTATTAAATCAACAGAACGTTTATCTGCCAAATTTTGAGACTTGAATATTTCTCTTGATATTACAGATGTTTGTAGTACCTTGAGATCATCCTCGCATGTTTGCAGCATTACAAATCTTAATTTGTGTATTTTCTCTTTCTCAATTTCAGTATTAGGAGTGATGATGAGGATGATGATTACAGCATTTATCCTTCAGTTTCAGACAGAAGGGATTTCTCTAATCCTGTTCCTAACCATGAAATCCGGAATATTTATCGATCTCATGAAGTGCATAATATTGGAACTCATACTGATGCAGAAAGCATAAGCTCAACACAGTTACTGGACAATTTTGATCCACAGGGTCCAGACAGAATTAAGAATGTTGAGGAAGAAGTATATGGACGTGATGGTGATGAGTGTGAAGGTGAAGCTCCTTCGTATGAGGTGGAGGGTACAGATGCTGAACCTGTTGATTTTGAGAGTAACGGATTACTCTGGCTCCCTCCAGAGCCAGAAAATGAAGAGGATGAGAGAGAACCTGTTTTATTTGATGATGAGGATGATGATGAGGGTGCTCCAGGAGAGTGGGGGTATTCACGCCCTTCAAATAGTTTTGGTAGTGGGGAATACCGCAGGGATAAATCAACTGATGAGCACAGGAAGGCAATGAAGAATGTGGTGGAGGGGCATTTCAGAGCCTTAGTATCACAGCTGTTGCAAGTTGAGAACCTTACTGTAAGTGATCAAGATGAAGAGAATTGGTTGGAGATAATTACATCTTTGTCATGGGAAGCTGCTACCCTTCTTAAGCCAGATACAAGCAAGGGTGGAGGCATGGATCCTGGTGGATATGTGAAGATTAAATGCATAGCTTGTGGGCGTCGTAGTGAGAGGTAATGTTTGGAAATGCATGGTTTTTGGTATTACATCATTTGCAGGGCAATCTTGCAGCAACTAAACTCTGTTTCTATCTGTTGTAACTTTCGGCTAGTCTACTCCATTATTGGGCTAATTTTACTTTTCTTGTAAAACAATGCTATATCTTTGACTATCTTTTCTTTTTTTTATGAGTTTGGTTAGGAATCTTATATGAATTTTTGTAATTGATGAGATACAAAGATGTTGTGCTTGGCTTTAGATCTGTGAGTTGTGTTTATCAAAATACTATAACTTTTTATAGTGGTGGATTAGAGTGATTAATTGGGAGATGATGTTTCTAACTTCCTTTGTTTGTCTGTTTAGTTAATGTGCTAGAGCTTCTTCCTTTCCTTCTGATTGCATTAATTGGGGATGTTGATTTCTGTCTTCTAGCATGGTTGTTAAAGGAGTTGTTTGCAAGAAAAATGTGGCCCACAGGCGAATGATGTCAAAGAGAGATAAACCACGTTTTCTGATCCTTGCGGGAGCACTTGAGTATCAGCGTGTTTCAAACCTTTTGTCCAGTGTTGATACTTTGCTGCAACAGGTCCTTTGACTATTCTTTTTTTAGTTTTAACTGAATGCTAATATTTCTAGGATTTATCAGACGGATTAACTCAACAAGAGATTTCTTTTACACTCCTTTTCTTGTTAATCTAGTGACTAGGGAGATATCATTTACTCTGTTTCTTGTTGAGGTAAGGACTTATCCATTACTTGTCTCAATTCCTATTACATTGTCTTCAGGAAATGGACCATTTGAAAATGGCAGTTGCAAGGATTGATTCACATCATCCTGATGTTCTTCTGGTTGAGAAGTCAGTGTCAAGATATGCTCAGGATTACCTCCTTGCAAAAGACATTTCACTTGTTCTGAATATTAAGAGACCACTGTTAGAGCGGATAGCCCGCTGCACTGGTTCACAAATCATCCCTTCAGTTGATCACTTATCATCACAGAAATTGGGGCATTGTGACTTGTTCCATGTTGAGAAATTTCTTGAGGAGCATGGCAGTGCTGGGCAAGGTGGAAAGAAGTTGACCAAGACACTAATGTTCTTTGAGGGTTGTCCAAAGCCTTTGGGTTGTACAGTAAGTTTAGCGCAACAACTTCCCCTTACTTTAGGCTTAATAAATTTGGCAATCAAAATATTTCAATTGATTATAAACATTGTAATATGTACATTTTCTCTCCAACACTTTTCACGGATGATGAAAACTTCTCTTGTCCTTTCGGATGCTACATCTCTTAAGTTATACAGTTAATGATCATTGGACTTAAGGAATGTAGAGTTTGCAGTGCTTGTTTGCTTTCAAATATTTTATGCTAGTGGCAGTGAGAGATGTGTTATAGATAATTTTTGCATGTTCTCTTTGGGACCACAAATTGTAGGCTAATTGAAGAACTAAGAGTACGGTTAATTTTTTTTTCCTTTCAGATTTTACTAAAGGGTGCCAATGGGGATGAGCTGAAAAAGGTGAAGCATGTTCTCCAATTTGGAGTTTTTGCAGCTTATCATTTGGCATTAGAGACGTCTTTTCTGGCTGATGAAGGTGCTACACTTCCAGAACTCCCGTTGAAATCACCAATAACTGTTGCTCTACCTGATAAACCATCAAGTATTGATAGGTCAATATCCACTATACCTGGTTTTATTGTTCCTGGAACTGGAAAGCCTTCAGTTGTATGGCCTAATGGTGAAGAAACAAAATCAGACAAAGGCACCAAAGAACTACAGAAATTTAATATGAGTGTGACATCAGATACTGTCTTGTCTACAAATATAGATGCTGGCTGTATGTTTCAGGATGTGAGTGCAACACACTTCTATAAAGACCCCTCATTTCGAAATATGCTCATGAAACCTGCTTTAAGCTCAAATGAGCATTCTGGTTTCCCCATTTCTTTTACTTCTTTGAGGCAGGATGCTTCAGGCCCTTGCCATATCAAACTCTCATCCGATTATGTTAATGGAGTTGTCAATAATGTGGAAGTGGCAGACCCCTTTCATGAAAATCCTCTTGACAAGAAAGCTGGGTTCAGTGGCCATGATTTTCCTACTTCATTTAGAACCTCAACGGCAATGGAACAATGTGTTGGCATTAGCCATGCTGATGGCAATAATGTTCCTGCGAATTCCTCAAAGCAAGATGGAAATGACCCGATTGAGGTGATTGGATCCTTGAAGGAGGAGTTCCCTCCATCCCCATCCGACCATCAAAGCATTTTGGTTTCATTGTCCACACGCTGCGTGTGGAAGGGAACCGTATGTGATCGTGCCCATCTCCTTCGAATCAAATATTATGGGAGCTTTGATAAGCCTTTGGGGCGGTTTTTACAAGATAATCTGTTTGACCAGGTAGGCCTTAATGTTACTATCAAATATCATTTTTTTGCAAAATTAGTATCTTCACTACCCCCTATTTCTTTATTCAAGCTTTTATCCTGTTATTAGGACTTCCGCTGTCACTCATGTGAGTTGCCATCAGAAGCACATGTCCATTGTTACACTCATAGGCAGGGCAGCCTTACAATATCTGTGAAGAAACTTTCTGAATTTCTTCTACCAGGTGAGCGAGAAGGAAAAATTTGGATGTGGCATAGGTGCCTACGATGTCCTCGAACAAATGGCTTCCCTCCAGCCACCCGGAGAATAGTGATGTCTGATGCAGCCTGGGGCTTATCTTTTGGGAAATTCTTGGAACTTAGCTTTTCAAATCACGCAGCAGCTAGCCGGGTTGCTAGCTGTGGTCACTCTCTTCACAGAGATTGTCTACGGTTCTATGGGTATGCTTTCTCTTGTACTTTCAATGTGGGATATTTGTGGTATCATGTGTACAGATTTATGTGATGTCGCTGTTATCACTTTAACAAGTAAATTTTTCTTACACGAAATATTTTATGACAAATTCTTTAACTGCAGCTTTGGGAGAAAGGTTGCTTGCTTCCGCTATGCTTCTATTGACGTTCATTCAGTCTATCTTCCGCCAGCTAAAGTTGAATTTGGCTATGATAATCAGGAGTGGATACAAAAAGAAGCCACTGAGGTGCCATGATTATTATCTTTGGTTTTTAGCTAGCTATTCTTTCTCTTTTTCTTAAAATCCATTCATATTTAGGACTACTTGTTGAACAGGTTCAACACAGGGCAGAATTCTTGTTCAATGAAGTCTACAATGCTCTGCAACAAATTCTTGAGAAACTATTAGGTGCAGTGTCTAAAGATGCAGATATGATGCTTCGTATTGCAGAACTCAGTGGGCTATTGCAGAAGGAGAAAGAAGAATTTGAGGTAGAATATTTTTGTTTTATCACCTTTTACCTTTTGTACATCTGAACTTGGAAAGAAACTGAACAATGTATTTGGGGAAGAATTTTGAATATGAAATCATTTTACATAGTCCATGCATAAATCAGGATACTCATTTAGTTCCTGAACTGGTAAAACTAAGCTAAGCTGAGCTGTTTGCTGACTTTGGTTAGTTAGCTGGCCATGATTAACTTCTCTAGTAGCTTCAACGTTACAGATTGTCCCTATGTTGGTAAGTTTTGCCCTTGCTTGGTGTTGGGTACGCTTCAGTCCTGTTGGATTTACACCACCGAAATTGTACCAATAATTTGTGTTTTTGTTCCCTTGTCCTTTTTGGGAAGAGGGACTTACATGTCCTTTGCAAGAAAAACTCGTTGCCTTGTCTGGTAAAAGTGTGCTTATTGTGCATTTGATCTGGTTAGAATTAGATCTCATTATTTGCCGAAGTTGCCTTCTCTAGTTGCTGATGGGTACCATGCTTCTGTATAGGAATCTTTACAGAAGACACTATTGAGAGAGGTGAAAGTTGGTCAACCTGCAGTTGATATATTGGAGATCAATAAATTGAGGAGGCAGATACTCCTCCGTTCTTATGTTTGGGACCAACGCCTGTTTTTTGCTGCAACTTTTAGTAAAACTATTCTGGATGGTCAGAAGAATTCTATTCCGAAAGTTAAGGACAAACACTTTGAGTCTGTGGATAAGCTTGCCAATATGGAGTTAACTTCTAAACTTGAAAAAGTCTTTAGCAGTTCTGATTCATATCTTGTGGATAAGAATTCAGGAGAAAATCTCAATCAAGGAGAAGCAAATAATCAATTTAGCCAACCAAGTGATTGTAAAGGAAGGGACATAGACCTGGACATCAATCTCAGAAAAGAGGCTGAGTGCAGTCTTTCTTCCAGTGCAAATATTGATGAGTGTATTGATCCTCTAGAAAGTGGAAAAGTTGAACCAAAGGTCCGTACAGAGGTAGAGTTTCCACTCGTGGAAAATTTATCTGAGACTCTTGATGCTGCATGGACTGGAAAAGGTCAGACTGAGGGAAAAACACCTACAGAAAATGGTTGCTCAGTTCCTGGTTCTCAAACAAGGAAAATTTCTCCTAAATCAGAGATGGAAAACTGTGTTCCTTACAGTGCTGGGATTGAGGCTACTTCTTCCCTAAGCTCTGGGCCAACTGTTAAGAGCCCCCAGAATACACAGAACTCAACAAGTATAGCTGGTGTTCCATTTCCTGACTTTCACAATTCACTCAAACGAAATTCATTATTAAATGTTCAACAGCATGGTATAGGTGAGTACAGTCCTGTTATCTCAAGTTTTAGGGACTTGGAACGGCAAATCGGTGTGAGGTCACCCCTGCCTGTTGGTGTTAATGATACTGTTGTTCCTGTTTATGATGATGAACCTACTAGCATTATAGCATATGCACTTGTGTCATCAGATTATCATGTTCAGATGTCAGAGCTTGAAAAATCAAAAGATACAGGGGATTCGTCAGTCTCATCATTGCTCTTTGATTCTGTGAACCTACTTTCTGTTAACTCTCTTGATCACTCATCTTCTGAGACCTATAAGAGTCTTGGGCCTTTGGATGAGAGCTTATTTAGGTCTCAAAGTTCCCTAGGTTTGGATCCTCTGGCATACACAAAGAATCTGCATGCAAGAGTCTCTTTTACAGACGATAGTCCTCTTGGAAAGGTGAAGTATACAGTTACTTGCTATTATGCGAAGCGTTTTGAGGCCCTAAGGAGGACTTGTTGTCCTTCAGAATTGGATTTTATTCGATCTCTTAGTCGCTGTAAGAAATGGGGTGCCCAGGGTGGCAAGAGCAATGTTTTCTTTGCAAAAACATTGGATGATCGTTTCATCATCAAGCAAGTTACAAAGACAGAGCTTGAGTCATTTATCAAGTTTGGAGCAGCATATTTTAATTACTTATCTGAGTCAATTAGGACCAGAAGCCCAACTTGTCTGGCAAAAATTCTTGGCATTTATCAGGTATTGGTTGTTTCCTAATATCCAAAGCAACATTTAACCACCTTTAGGCCATATTGTCTGTAGTTCCTTTGTCTGACTTGTTCTCTTCATGTTTTGGAGTCTATAAACTTATTTATTTGATGGGTTCTCATTTATGTTATGTCAGGTCAACTGTCCCCTTGAAAGTATAAGAATGTGAATATGATATTGTACTCTCTTGAGATTGAAAAAAATGTCAGTAGGCTTCTAGATACCAAAAGAAGAAAAAGAAAAGTGTAGTTATTTCCTACCTCATAATATAGTTTCTCTGTCTCTCCTAGCTTAAGTTTGTCTTCTAATCCTTTAGTGGCTTTGTCTCCAAGGTTTCATCGAAGCATCTGAAAGGGGGCAAAGAGTCTAAAATGGATGTCTTGGTGATGGAGAATCTTCTGTTTAGACGTAATGTTACTCGACTTTATGACCTTAAAGGATCATGTCGATCTCGGTATAACCCAGATACAAGTGGGAGCAACAAAGTTCTGCTTGACCAGAATCTGATAGAAGCAATGCCAACTTCACCCATTTTTGTTGGAAACAAGGGAAAGCGAACGCTAGAGAGGGCTGTGTGGAACGACACTTCATTTCTTGCTGTAAGTTCATGGCCAATTGCCTACTATGTGTCATCTCTTTGTAGAATCCATTCTCAGCGGTTTTTAACTGTCAAGTATTCTGGTTCCATGGCTTTGCAATTCATTAGATTTTGGTAGCCAGACAATTAAAACCATCATCTTAGGTAGTCTTTAGGTCGTCATGTGCATTTGAGATGAAATTGCTTGTGCTGTCATCTTATTAAAGCATTGAGATAAACTTCAGTGTATTGGTTTGTCGTAATATGCTAGCATAATTTGTTCTGTTTTACATTTCTACAGGCAGTTGATGTAATGGACTACTCTTTGCTGGTTGGTATTGATGAGGAGAAACACGAGCTGGTGCTTGGAATAATTGACTTTATGAGACAATATACATGGGATAAACACCTTGAGACTTGGGTGAAAACCTCAGGGATTCTTGGTGGGTCGAAAAACACCACTCCAACAGTGATCTCACCTCAGCAGTACAAGAAAAGATTCAGGAAAGCCATGTCCGCATATTTTCTTATGGTTCCAGATCAATGGTCTCCCACTAAAATCATTACCAGTGGATCACAGTCAGACCTTTGTGAGGAAAACTCGCAAAGTGGAACTCCGTTGGTTGATACCACAAAACCTCTTACTTGTACATTTCAAGATGTAAGTTGAATCTTTTACATTCCTTACTTTTCTACCTGAGTTCTTTCCAATGTATGTTTTGACCGACTCCCCTCGGTATCTGTTGTTGCAAATGCATCCGTGTATTCTTTTGTTGTAAGTAGGGAAAGGTTCTTTGTAAGTCTAGAATGATAAATTGAGGATATCTGTCAGATGAAAATTTCTCTTTAGTCTTTGTCTTATTAACTGTACAGTATCTTTACCCCTTGATTCACCTTGTCAACATTTTCTTTGCAATTAAAGGCTCAATATCCTCATTGTTTCCTGAGAGGTGTATAATAATGTATATCTTTTACAAATAGCCTTTGGTTGCAACCCACGCTGAATTTGGCAAATTACTCTGTTATGAAGCTTGCTTGCTCCGACTAATCCTTATTGTCTATTCTTTTATGTTGGTAATCTGTTGTAACTGGGATGTTTCTCTTAGGGACTTTTGTATATACTCAGGGTTGTTATAATTGAAATTGAGATGTTTCTTTTATTGAAAATAAACAGAACTGATTACTTGGCTTATATATAACTGTATACATATTCATTATGCTTTTTGGATAATTATGGAAATTTTTATAAATAGTTTTGTTAACAAGAATGGAGGTGAAAAAGATTAATTTCGTCCCTCGAATACCCAAATTACAAGTTCCTTTACCCATAGATTGCACAGACAACTGTAGAGAGACCTGCATCTTTCAGCTTCTTTACTTCAAGAGACGGAATGCATGATGCCTTGTGTTAACGACTATGCAAGTCAAAGCATGGTAGATAATGCCACCTACAAAGACTGCCATTAATGCAAATAGAAACGCCATTAGGGAAGGCCATTTAAGCTGGCACGGTATCCATCACATTTGGCAATACACAGAGAATCAAATTGGAGGCAACGCTCGAAGCAGAGGTCTCAGTACCATAATGCAAGGTCCACTCTTCTATAAATTCCTCATTAATACCTAAATCATCATAATTTTAGTGGTAGTTGTTGCGATTTATTTTTTATTGAAATACTCGTGCATATCATTGATATATAAAGATAATTGAATCAATATTAATGGATTATAAATCACTAATATGATGGCTTCTAAGCCTTTTTTTTTTAAATTTTGAAACCAATATTTTCTAACTTATAAATAAGCACCAAATTTCTTTAATAATTTACCTTGAAAAACATTTAGCGTAGAATCATGATGAATTCACCTTAGGCTCATTAGTCAACTCGAATAAATGATAGTAAATAACACCAAGTCTAATAAATTCGGATAATTTTAATTTAGATTCCTGCAATCAAAATAAGTACACTAAAATCGATTAAAAAAATTGCAAAAATTGTCGGTTATATAAGAAACATTTATGAAAAAGAAAATACCAAATAATCTTATTACTAAATTTCTATCAACAAAATCGTCAACCATTCAAAGAATTTCAATTTAGGAATAAAAAAATTTGCTTAAAAGTTTTTTGCTTAAAGTTGTTCGAAATAAACCGAATCATGTTTACACCTCGAAATTAGGATATGATCATATCACATATTCTTTTTATGAATTCTTAAAAAGTAAGATTACTTTAATTTATAATTTGATTTTTCATAATTATAATAAATTATAAACATAAAATAGTATTTTTATTACAAATCCTATCGATTATGTGAAAAGCACAATAGTCAGATAAATGTTAGAAACATGGATCAAGTTGTGTATCATTACAATCTCTTTTAATGTCTTGATTAATAGTGACCCAATTTGAGTTGCTTACAGGGGGAGGAGGGTCGATATAAGATCTTTTGTCTCTCTATTTATTTTACTATGTGCGGAAGCCCTTACAAAGTTATTGAAACACAATATTAAGAGTGATCCAAGCTTCAGATATCATAGTAGGTACAAGAAATTGGAACTATTCAACCTTTTTTTTAGATAATTTGAAACTAATTTCTAAATTCCATGATAGATCAATTAGCATCCTTATGGCTTCTCTACAATCCTGCAAGTAATCTGGTTTGTCTATTAAATAGAAATAAAAGTCATATTGTCTCTACAAGTTTTCACTAGATGGCTAGCTAGTTTTCGCTGATTTTCATCTCTTACCTCCCATGGGTCACTTGTCTCCAGAAAGAAGCTTCAATAGGGGAGTGTTTACCTCTTATAGAAAGAATCCAAAGAAGAATAACTTGCTAGTGTAATAAAGACCTCTCATTTACAGGGAGATTACAATTGGTGAAATTAGTGATCTAACTATCTTTATATCTATTAGTTATCACACATTATCCTCTCCAAAAGACTGGTTAAATTCATTGTAAGGTTGATGAGAAGCTTCCTATAGGTAGAGGGATCACACCAAGAAATGTAATGCTAAAGAAGGGTGGCTAGAGGTATGTAAACCAAGAAAGGAAAGGGATTAGGAATCACTTTTGTCAACGATAAGGTCTTTATAAGTAAGATATTGTGGAGATTATTGGAGAACAAGGATTGACTCTATGTTCGTTGGATTCACACCTTCTTCTTAAAAGGAAAATTTATGTGGGAGGTTATTCCTTGCTCAACTGATGAAATTGAGAAGCATATATCAGATTATATGAAATGTGGAGTGGGAAATAGTGAGATAGGATCTTTCTTTTATAATAATCAGAGTGCATATGAACTTATTATTAATTCTTAGTTGATCCATATGTTAGGCAACATATTCACTATGAATTTTAAAGAGAATTTTTTGATAAATGTCAATCAATGGGGTAACATTCTAGGTGAGCTTTGTGAGAATCTATTCCAATAAGTATAGATACTGATTAGATAAATATCAAATATAGGAGATAAATATCAGATATAAGATATGTATTAGGATCCCTAAAGATAAGGTCTCCTCATATATGGTTAGATTCCTAGTTCAGTGGGTTAGGAGATTTGTTTCCTAATCTATGTTGTACTCTTTGTGTATATATATCCTATTAAGTGTGGGTACCTTGAAACCCTAAATTCTGATATGGTATCAAAGCTTTAAGCTCGAATTTTTCTGGGAAAAATAAAGAGGGGATTGAGCCTTCATTGCTATTCTCTTCTTCTTCTTTCTTTGAAATCCTTTTTCTTTGTTCCTACGTTAGCCTTCATCGTTGATTAGAGCGTTTATTGCTGTTCTATTCTTCTTTCTTCGAAATCCTTTTTCCTTTGTTCCTGAGTTAAGCTTCATCACTAGTTTCGGTAAGAACGATGACAAAAACCAAGGAGAGTGGTTCAATAATTGTGGCTTCATTAGATGAAGTAACCAAGACTCAATCTTTGGTAAAGTTACAGATCATTCAAATTGCCTATAAATTGGATGGAAAAAATTATCTCAAGTGGTCACAACTTGTTCAAACTATTTTGAAATGCAAGGGAAAGATCAGTCACTTGTTAGGAACTAGACCAAGCCCAGAAGATCTAGGTTTTGAGGCATGGGATGAGGAGGACTCGTTGATCATGTCGTGGCTTTGGAATTCAATGATGCCTGAAATAAGTGATACGGTAATGTTCATGGCTACAACCAAAGATATTTGGGATGCAATTCAACAGACATACTCAAAAGTTAGGGATGCGGCTCAAACGTATAAAGTGAAAGTCAATACTGTTGCCTCTAAACAAGAGAACAAATCTATGACAGAATATGCCAATCAGTTGAAGTCATTATGGAGGAACTTGATCATTATCGAGTGATTCAGACCAAGTGTCCAAATGATGCTGTTATATTAAAGGAGTTCATTAAACAAGATAGAGTTTATGACTTTTCGGTTGGATTAAATTCCGAGTTTAATCAAACAAGGATCCAAATACTCAGAAAGCATAAAGTTCCATGCTTTAATGAGGTAGTGGCTATTATTCGGAGTGAAGAAACTAGGAGGAATTTAATGCTTAATTCTCAACCTTCTAATGGTTCAGCTATGGTAACTATGAGTGAAAAGCAGGCTGGGAAAAGATTTGATATAGAAACCAAAAAATGGGTCAATCCAAGTCCCAAAACTATGATGACCTATGGTGTAGCTACTACAAAAAGCCACGTCATACGAGGGAGAAGTACTGAAAGTTGCACGGGAAGCCTCCTAGCTGTGAATGGGGACAAAAAGGATATCAACCTAGGGATAATGGACAAACGCAGGTTGCTACAAGTACATCCCAATAGGAAGACAGACAAGACACAAAGGGCTTTAACCAAGATGAAGTGGAAAAGATGAGAGCATTTGTTAGCAACACAGAAAAATATGCAGGTACATGCACCTTTGTGCATTCAAGTATGTGTTCTGGTTCAGTTGGATTAAATGTTTCAGATAAGGTTTTTTAGAGAGCTATTGACCACATGACTTATTCATCCAAACATTTCACTACCTATTCCCCTTGCCCAAGCAATAAGAAGATAACCACAACAGACGGATCCTTAGCAAGAGTAGCTGGCATAGGAGATGTCAAAATAAACCCATTCATAACATTGAGAAATGTTCTCCATGTCGGACCCCGGCCCCGGAGCCCGACTGTCCCGGGAGACGAACCCTATGGGGGCCCGTTCCCGGGACATTTCTTGGCCTTTCTTAATCTTGTAGTAGTTGGAATCCGTTACCGGA
>JANIPN010000218.1:22718105-22737763 GCA_027478595.1 Erythroxylum anguifugum
ACTTTCTTCATAAGAAAGAAACATAATGTGTGCTAATTTTACCGTTTCAACAATATCTAGTCTTGATGAAACTACAATTAGGAACATTTAGTAATAATACATAAGTGTAAATTGAAGATCATAATTATGATTTCATCATAATTTCAATTACACAGTAATTATTTTAAGGGTTTTATCTTTACGAATAATAATTAAATAATTAACAAATACATAAAGATAAAAAATTTCTTTTATTAATTAATAATAATGTCATACAAATACTTACAGCCAAAATAAATTGGCTGCAATGGTATAAACTAACAAAACAAGCATCTGGGTACGGAGTGCTACCGCAAATAGCTTCAAAGGAAGAGAGATGGGAATGTATAGGAGTTGTAGAACATGTAGACGCAAAGAAAAATGGAGAAAGGAAGAGTGTGAAAAGAATGAGTTTGACACATAAAAATCCAATAGGAGTTGCAGAAAGGCTAAGTTTTGATTTGTCTTTAATATACTATATCTGAATGTTTGGTAGGATGTAGTTTTTTAAACACCAGATTATAATGGAATAATTTATATTATGATTGAAATATAAATGAATGTGATATTAAAAATTATTGTTTGAGAGAAATAAAAAGATTTATAATATAATAATATTTGAAAGAAAAATTTATAATTCATTTATTTATAAACCTTTCAAATTAGAAGTTTATGATTTTTACTGTTTAAAGTAGAATGAAAAGTAATATAAAACATTACTCTTTTATCACATCACATTTTATTTTATTATAAATTTTCTGTCAAAAAATAAGATAATAATATGTTATTATTTTATTAATAAATTTCTAACCAAACGTAACTTTAATAGGATTTTTCGAACTCTAAATAGTGCATCTGGGTATCCTATTTTAGCCGAGTTAATCCTAAGCTTCTAAGACCCCCATCTCAAGAGTCTTAGAGGAAGTAAATCTGGAACTTCAAGATCTCTTAGGTTCTTACGTAGTCTGTATACTTCTGCGCATAAGGAGTCGTCACATACTTGATTGATTAACTGTTGATTGATCACTAGCCCTGCTCAGTATTAGATTCCCAGCAGCCCTCAAATTTTCTAGTAGCTTCAACTCTTACACTGCCGCTGGAAGTGAGGCTTCTGTAATTAATACGATAAAGAAATTTTACCTAATAGATTAGAGGATCATCAAAAAATTTCCTATTTTTTCTCTTTTACGTTACTTGAATTCAAAACCTCCTATAAAGTAGAGCTTTAAATGAAGAGTTTGCACCATTTACGCCGATCCTAGTTTTGTCGTAACTTTTATTCTTGACATGGGAAATGGACGAGGCATCAGTAGACAACCAACGTGTTAAACTGAGCAATTCCACATTCATTGTATTGTCAACTTTTACTCTTGACATGGGAAATGGACGAGGCTTCAGTAGACAACCAACGTGTTAAACTGAGCAATTCCAAATTCATTGTCTTGTCTTTTAGTTCCTAACTTGCCTCTTTCTTTATGATTCCGACAGAAGAAGGTGCTGTTATAAATCTTTTTTATTTTTCTGAGAAAAAAGCAAGCTACAGAAGATTTCATGAACATCAAGGGCCCCGATGATACAATGGGTCGGTGGGTAGGAATCTACAGAAAAAGCAGAGGTATTCGGGCATGTAGTTAGGTGGAAGCTGCCATATTCCTATTCCCAACGGAGCCTGTACTTTTCTTCATCGACTCATTACTAAAGGGTACAGCTACAGCTCCAAATGAGTAGACACCTATCATGCCTTTCCCTCAATTCATTTTACCTACTGACATTGCAACTTTGTAATGTTTCACAATCTAAGCTAAGTTTTTTGACCCAAACGAAAATGACAAGCGCTCACATGCTAAAACCAGTGTTCTTGATCGTCTTAACCTAACCGATAGACCAGCTTGGTTTCCACTGCCACGTTGGTATTACAAAACCAATTAGACTACAGGTTAGATTCTACAGTGATAATCTTAGGTTATATTTTGTTAACGAAATGAAATAAAATATAATATTATTTTAAAAGGAGAATTTATAATAAAATAGAATATGATAAAATTTATATTATATCCCATTCTATAATAAACGGTAAAAACAAAAATTTCCGATTTGAAAGATTTGAGATAAAATGTAAAATAATAAAAATTTTACACTTTATTATATTATAAATTCTTCGTCAAAACAATATTTCACAGTATTACATTACGAGCTCTCCCACTATTTTCAAACAATATTTTTTTAATATTATATTTATTTACATTTCATTATAAATCATTCCATTTTATCATATCCTATTAAAAATTTTATGTCCAAATACACATATTCTTAATATCTAAAAAGGCAAAGTTTCACTATTATGGCAGCATTACTTGTAGTCAAATAGAGAATTAGAGATGAATATTATATGCTTTCTTTGGCGCCTAATGAAGTGACTGGTACATAAAAGAAAATTTATGGGAAATTTACTGGTATGGAATTGCAAAATCATCTCCCTTTCTACTCTTTTACAACATATTTAAACTAATCACTCTATCACAGACAAGCTAACGAAATTATGATGGATCTTCTATAGATTTTTTAGTTTAATGTACCATTTGCATGTTTAAGGGACTAAAGAGCTAGAAACTAGGAATTCAATCTGGACGTGAAATTTTCTGTTAAGGATATAATGTTTTAATCATGTTCTATTAAATTTGATATATATATATATATAAGATTTAATGAGTAATAATAATATTATTATAATCAAAACAGAGAATATCTGTTAGTTAGACAACTAATCAAACTTTTCTTTTTTCTTAAAAATACTATAAAGAGTTTCAGCATTCAAAAAAGGCAGGTTTTCTTTCTACACCTCCAAGCCTGAGGTGTACCTTACACCTGTTGGTGGCAGCCACAAGTTTCCTTCAATGAACTGAGACACTGTGAAATTATTAGCCTGAGCAGTACTGTTCAGTATATGATAACCAGGCCACTTAACCCTATTAGCTAACCCGGCTCCTGGACCATAATTCGAGTACTCAGCATAGTACAGAGTATCCAAATATGTATTTCCATTCCATTCAAGCCATCCCTCTGGTCTTATGGCATCACTCATGTAGTTTTGCAGGAAAACTGTTCTTGAATAGTTCTTCCAGGGTCTACCCAGATAAGTATAGGTGGATTTCACATAAGGAAAGAGGTCTGTATCTGCTGTGATGTTGCAGAATTGAATGGAATACCCTGTCGATTGATAAGGGTCCTTTCGACCTTGTGCTGTTATAGTGTTCTTTTGGTTTGGTAGGCCTCTCCTGGCTAGAATCTGGCAGTTTTGGAAGACCGCAGCTGCATCACCAAAAATGAAGTCTACAGTTCCACTGATGCGACATTCTCGGTAGAATTGGCGCATTGTGTGAGTGTATAGTGTGTCTTGGTAGCCTCTGAACTCACAGCGGAAGAAGACTGACAGATCAGAATCACATCGGAGAGCAACTGCTTGGTGTTTTTGTGGTCCTGCTGTGTTCTCAAATGTTATGTCTCGAGCAATGAATCCCATCCCGCTGACAGCTGAGATCAAAGAAAGAAATGTTACAGTCCTTCATATTTGATGATCTTGCAAGGATACAGTAACCTCGACGTTGAGACGATGTTATAATTATGCCCTTGCCTATTGAATCAAATTGGTCGCAAGTGGTTTCAAATTAAAATCGGACTTGTACCCATATACTATCATAAGCACTCAAGGACGGGACAGGCACGAAAAATCGTTAACCTGCGGTAAATAAACCCCATGCAGCAGGCAGTAACATTAAGAGGAAAAGGCAAGTTATCATCAACGAGGTCCTGAACACAACTGATTTGTTTTTTTCCTATGGAATGTGTCCTATGTCACAACCAGCAGACTAGTTACTTACAACCCTTGTAAAGGTTTTGTTGAAACATTTTAGAAGTAATGTAAATTTTCTACTGCAAAATCAAGTGACGAAATTGGCACGCCAATCATCATATCACGTTTTTACTTTCAATCTACATTTAGCAATTTCCATTAGCCTTTTGCCAGTTTTAATCAATAGCTACGAAGTCCAGAAAAACTATCACGTCCATGCAAGTAAAAGCAGAGACTAACAAGATCAGATATAATATCAGATAACAGAAGACATTTACCAAAAGTAGCCGAGCGGAAAGTGGTCCAACCATCAATGACATTACGGTTGCCTGAAATAATGGTTGCACCTATGCCGTCTCCAACCATCATAACATTCCATTTCTTCTTCTTGATCTCCACATGCTCGTTATAAACACCTTTCTTTATATATATGATGAAACGCCGTATACTATAATTTGGAACAGTTTCTACTGCGTCCATTATCTTGGTAAAATTTCCAGTTCCGTCAGCTGCTACAACAACATCAGGTGTCACCCCATTCACAACTAACAATTTACGGTCCTGGTGCTCAACCCAAGGAGGAAATGTGCCATTTTCGTCTCTGTTCGTGCCATTGAATGTATTTTCCGGGGACTCGTATTTGGTGTTTGGGTCCACTTTGTCGAGAAGTTCCTGTACCATAGACGTGATTTGGTTAAGGCTACCCGCCACCAGGCTTTGGAGAATGCTATCTGTACCCTCAAACCCATCAGTGCATGTGTCCTGATTAACGAGTGCAGCACCTAACCATGTCCTCAAATCGTAACTCAGATCCCCAGTACCGTTGCTTTTGCTGCCTGCAGTGTAATAGGAACTAGTTAGTGTATATCTGTAATGTATATCCACACAGATACTTTATTATTCATGTATATCCTCTTAGATACTTCATCATTCAGTTTATTACAACAACTCTTCTGTATATATTTCATGTACATTTCATAATACATCAGGGACCTTTCTTGAGTTATTTCAGTATCCTTTTATGGTATCAGAGCCACTGGCTTAACAGTATCACCTTTTTTTTTTCCTAACACACTTCCGTCTCTATTCTAAACAACGTAACCACAAAACATGTCTCAAGACACTGAATCTGCAGCTACAGCTGCAGTTGCTGTCAATACCAAAGCCACAATCCCTCAAAATCTGATCATGTTCAACACAGGTTTCTCATCAGATTCCAAATTAAATGGTGCAAATTTTCCAGCCTGGAGAGTACAGGTTAGTGCACTACTCAAATGCTCTCATCAGCTCTAAGCTGTTATCATAATCACATACTAAGAGAAAAGCAATTTTCAAGGAGACTCGTACTGAACCAATAAACGAAGAGAAGAAGATCTACTATCTGTAAACATGGCATGTGACAAGTAACCGGTTAGGTACCCAGCATCTTTATGGGAAAGTACAAAGTTAAAGACAAGAATCATTAAAGCTTTAATGAGAAGTGAGTCTTGAGCTCCGCAAGATTCAAACTGCAAAAAATGTTATGAAAGTCCTGCTTGTTAGTGAATACTTCAAGTAAAACTGCTAAAGCTCCCAACAAGCTCCTCAAGTTTGTACATGCACGTGCATAGAATGCAAAACAAGAAGAATAAGAAGAGGAACAGTAGTTTACCCTTTGGATTTTCTGAAGCAGACATAGATAAGCTTAACTCATCAGTAGAGAAGTCAAGTAGGTCAAGACAATCTGACACGGCATTGGTGAGGCGAAAATCGTTGAAGAAGCCGCCAAAATTCTGGATAACAGAGACCACGTCTTGTATAATGCCAATAATGGTCCTCATAGAGCCCACGAACTGAGATGCAGGCACTTTCAAGCACTGCGCCTGCAATTCAATCTCAGAGCTAGAACCTGAAGGAACACATAGAGAAAGCACGAGAGTGGAGAAGAAAATAAAGGATGCAAGAGTTGAAGATGTTGTCATTCTTGTGGGACTCTTTTAGATCAAAAAATGATGGGAAGGACTTGGGCTTAGTTAAAGCAAAGAAGAGAGTGCATGTAATATTTATGGCAGTAGAGATGGGGACTACTGAACCTGACAAGGTTGGGTGTTAGATGGGGAGTTATGTGAATTTAAGACGTGATGAGATTGAGTCAATGTCATGAAATTACGGCCTCTTCTGTCCAATATTATAGTGTCTTATTCTGTTCCATAAATCTTAGTCATTTATTTTTGTGGGTTCCACGTTTATATATGCGGTATCTACGCGAAACCTACATAAATAAATGACTGAGATTTATAGGACAGAATAATACCATAATATTAGACAGATGATTTAGGCTCGTCATGAAGAGGGGTTGGGACTTGGGGCGGATGGAGCATTTTCCTTTTCTTAACAACTAGCAGATAGATACCGTGCACTGTGGCAATTAGTATATGTATAATTTTCAGTTATTTTTTATATTAAAGAGTATATATTTATAGGTTTTGTTATGAATGATTATTGCTAAAGTTAAAATTTTGAGCGGAAAATTAGAAGTGTATAATTCTAGACAAAATTTTGTAAGCAAAAAAAGAAAAAAAAATATAAGAGTTGAATATTTAAATTGGATTAACAAAAATAGAAAGAAAAAATTAATTATCCAGAAGGATAAGTAAAATCTGGAAATGTGTGATGCTGAATTAATTTTAGGAATTAGCAGCTCCAATTTCACTTTAACGTGCATGTTATTAATTATTCACTTTATGTACATGTTAAGTCAAAACCGTGCATGTTATTATTAATTATTAATATTAATATTAATAATTAATTAATTAATTATTATATAGTAAGTGCGAATGGGATTGTTGTTATGAGCATGGTTTCTACTGGTTTGTTCAAATGAACTAAAATATTGATACCGAGTATTAGTCGATTCAAAGAATAGGAATTGAGTTCTTTTTAGCTTTGCTTTGGCAGGTTTTTTTGAAAAACAAAATTCTATCCAAATGATAAAACGGACCCAGTTATCCTTATATTAAACACAATATTGGAAGTAGAGACAAAACTTGGTATGTTGTCTTTGTTTCGATCATCTGCTCTGTTTTTATTTTCTCATGCCTATTTGTCTCTTGTTTATATATTAGAGGATATAGTCTCCGCAAATTAAAGACTTATGATCACGAATAAGTATAGTGGTGGTGACTTGTGGATCTAAAACAAAAACCTATTCTCCTGGGCAGGGTATAAAATATTCCTTAATTATCATATAAACATGGTAGTAAACTTGGTAAATGTCAATTACTTCAGATTTAACCAAGAGGAAAAAAACAGGAGGTTGGGTCAACAAATTGAAGACTGTTGAAATTGGAAGCACAAATATATTTAGTACATATTTGTGCTTTCTCCTGTTGATTATCTCATATTTTTTTGTATGGAGTTTTAACTTTTTGTTTTGTGCAATAGGTACAAATATAGGCTCTTCTTCTTTATGTGTTATTTTTATTTGATTTAAGCCTTAGATTCATATTTTTAATCTCTAAACCTTTAACTGAATCACAGTTCAGTCCTAAACAATCTCAAAACATTTAGTTTAAATCAATATTTAGTTATATATTTAGATTTAGTAGCACCATACACCTTTAAAGTAATTTATGATTTTTGTTATAAAAAAACCATTGTTATTACTCAAATGTTAAAAAGGAAAACGGTTAAATTTCAAAGTAAAAGTTTGAAAAAGCACTAAACCATTCTCGATTTTTATTATCCATAAGTTGAGATCTTTGTTCTATCTCTTTTTAACATTTTAGGGACCACACCATATTATTAAAAAGTTGGTAAAGAGAGGAACCGAAATGGTATACCTTTTATGTATGTCATCATATGATAAAACACGATCTTTATGAACATACATATTATAATTTCATCTACTTCTTTCCTGGATAAATCATTTATATCTTGAATCTGGAAAATCAGAAATTAAAAAAATCACTTTCAATCAATTACAGGAATAAAAAGTCAAAAAGAAGGCTAAATGTAATTATATTAATGTTATCCCACCTTGTTTAGTAGTAAGGATTTCTCCTCCGTGGCTCTCTCAAGAGAAGTTGTGACATAGCTACGAAGGGAAGCAATTGAACTCAGAGTGGGTTGTATGACAACAGGAGAATGGTAATTGTTTGAATTCTGAAGAAACCTGTCACACAATGTGTCAATCATACAAGTCTTTATTCTTTCTCAGGATAAAAAACATTGGTTTACAGAGGGACATAAAGGATCACCCCCTCAAGGTGTATATATACCCGAAGTCTCAGAGATTTCCTTGTGACTAGAAAATAGAGATAGGAACTCGTATTGAAGCATAGTCTGGATGTGTAGAGTTCTGACTTCCTTTTACCCGAACCATTTACATAAAAGAAAAATTAGTGTCATATACAATCATGAAATTATCTCATTCCTTGTGATGAAGATGTCCTCGTATGAAACATGGGCATACCTTAGAAGACTGCACTAGTTCGACAAAAGCAGTATCATCTGACTCATAAGTAAAAAGAGCACACGTCATACTAAAGAGCCCTTGAACCAAACCAAACTTGTTATTCTCTTCGTAAGGCCATACCTACAAAGACATAATAAATAACAATTTTAAACCAACTGAGGAGCACAAAAAGAGCTATTGAAAAAAAACAATCTGGTAGCTTGTACCAAGAAGCATATTCTAGACTCCATAAATGTTTCGGATCCTAACCATCTCTTAAAATTTTGTTAAGACTTTCTCTGTTTATAGCTCATTTGTCTACTTTTCCATTAAATGATAATATATATGATACGATATAATAAAATAGGGTTTCTCTTTCTATCTCATCTTACTTGATAGGTTTTGAAATTTATTAAATTTTTAGCTAGTATACGAGAGATGAAAGCACATTAAAATAAGTAGTACTAAATAGTATGCTTAGAACTATATTTCCTATTAAATGGCTGCAATTTAACTTATAGAACAAGCCTCAGGTAAAAGATGTAATTCAGATCGACACTTTGGGTTGGCATAGTAACTTGAAAGCAAAACTAAAAAAAGGTAAAATTCTGACATTGGCATCTTTTGACTCAAGTAAAAACCTTTTGTAGTCAGTTTTTTCCCTAGCACGTTTCTAAGTGTATGTATATGGCTGTATGCATGAGAACAGTCCTTTTGATGGTCGATATTCTCAATATATACGCACATCACACAAATAGAGGAGAGTATTTAGAAAAAAAATTCTTAATGTACACCTGATTAAATCTTTTCAATCAAACAAAAGAAATTACTAAAGAACATAATTCATGGGCAACAGAGGAAGATTCTCAACGCACTTTTAAATACCAATCAAATTTCAAATACAAAAAAAAAGAATAGCAAATAAATAGAACAATACAAAACAATATTCAATTTATTCGTAACAATCATCAATACAACATGTAAAGGTAATAGATTATATGTATCTCTAAATACATTAAATTTGAGTTCTTGATATTGGGCTTAACCTAAGGCTTTTTAGTTTCAATTTATACATTTTTAATTCTCCATATTGGAATTAACGTATGGCTTTTTAGTTTCAATTATACGAATAATGAGCGAACAAGATGGAATGAATAAATCAAATTAACAACAAAAGGCTTGATTAAATATGCATGATGATCAACTCATACGACATAAGGAGATACATTTCACAAGTAATTTCAGTGGCAACTGCAATCGTATCATCTACAATTCAACGCAATTTAACACCATTAATCATTATAAAGAAGTCAATGAATAAGTGAAGATTGTTGCTTCCAACTTGTTCTTCAGAGAGGAATATCAAAACTTCATAAATCTAAATCACTGAATTGAATCATTTTCAATTCTTAAATCCATTAATGATCTAAAGACTAAAATATGCAATTACAAGAGAGCAATCTAAGTATGGTTCTGTATAAAATGAAATCAAGAAATTACAATTGAAAAATATATATCTTACATTAATCTAAGTGGAAAAGATGTCAAAAAATTGTTAACAAATGAGTAAATATGATAAGGAATCTAACTTTAAAATTATAAACGTTGTCCATAACCTTATATTTGTTTATATGTTTTAATAGTAAACAAAAATTATAACCATTTTAAATATAAAAAAATATGGCTCTTTAATTCTATTAAATCTTTATCCTCATCTTAACAAAAAATGTTTACAACCAATATAAAAATCGTCCAATTGCCAACGATATAAATACATAATATTATATATTTAATGAATAATAAATCATATTATGATTAAACCTGGAACTTAACATTATAAAAACTCCAAATTTATTGAACCAAATTTAATGAATTTGACAATAAAAAAAGAAACTAAATTCACAATAAAACCAAACTCTTTAGTTTTTTGGGCTAACTCATGATCAATTTTTATTTCTAAATTTTGACTTACATTTTTCAAACAAAAATATATTTAATTATAAATGTCAATAAAGTTACTTGTTTATTATTTTAATAATTAAATATTAAATAAAGTTTATAGATAAATTAATTTATTAATTAAGTGAGTAAATAATTGTCAAATATGAAAAATTTTCTTTACAAAATAATTTTAGATGTTTATGAAAATTTTTCTTGAATTTTTTTAATTTTAGTTTTACATTAAAGATTAAAATTAGTGAAATCACAAATCTTAATAAATCATATAATGGTAAAAACAAAACCAAAGTTTTTGGTATTGAATTTGAAAATGAAAACAATAAATAAAAAATTTCAATAAAACCAATTGAGAATTTTGCAATATTTTAAAAATATGTTTATAACCAATATAAAAATGATTCAATTAACAAGGTATAATGCAACAGGTAAAAGGTAGAGTAACAATTAAATATGATTAGGCAAAATACAAAATAAAAGAAAGTGCTCATACATAAATACGAACTCCTGTTGGTATTGAAATCTAATAGCTTATTATCTTCAACTGAACCAGCGAAAAAATGGTCAAGATGAGGAAAAAGATGTAATAAGAGAGCTTATGTTTTAATAAAATTGTAGAAAGACCTTACCCGCATCCTGGAGAGCAATTCCTGTGAAGACAACACACTCGTTTCGGCTTCGAAAAGCTTGTTTGAAATTACAGAGACTGAAATCAAGTATTTTCTGCATTTCTTCGTTTCTTGCATTTTCACGTTTGATCCAGGATATGTAACTAAAGTACTGTTACGTATTACACGTGGTATCAGAGTGATGACGTGATCTGGTGGTTAAAAATGAAAATTTTTCGATTTTCTCTCCATATGGTTTTCAGAGATTTAACTTCTATTTCTCAATTTTTTCTTTATTTTTAAAGCATGAAAATAGTATACATATGTTTAACCTTGAGAAATGGGGTGAAAACGAGCTTGGAAGTGTGAAAACTGACCCAAAACTCACTTTTTTCTGGTGAGGGCACACCTCACCATCGAGCACATGTGTCACACATGCCAGACAGTGAACAGTGCGCGGGCATGCAACACATCAAGCACGTGATCGAATGCGTGTCTGGTGCGTGCGACGCATGCGCCAGTTTAGGTAGACGCGTCTGTGCATCGCCACGTTTGTGTGACACGCACATTTGACGCAGGCGCGTGCTCAGCACATGGCTAACGTCAACTGCACTGAATTTTTACATTAATTTTTTAAAATAAACACAAAAATTTTAGATTTCTAGTAAGGGTGCCTCGAGGTATTTTGGGCCAGTTTTCGGGTCTAGGAAATTCATAAAGTGAGTTTTTCCATTTTTCTGGATTTATTACATTAGTAATAAATTAAAGTTTAACTCAAGAATTAAGGTATTCTGAATCTGATTTTGAATGAATTTTTATACTTCAGACATCACATGAGGGAGATACTTCAAGTTTTGTGTCTCGGGTCTCATGCTTAGTGTTCAGGATTGCATGATAATCGCTCGGAAAAGGAATTAAGACATTCTAAAGCCATTTTTGAGTGAATGTTCATGTAACGAACTTGCCATAAGGGAGATACATGAGGTTCTCGTGTCTTGGGTGATCAGTTCAGTATCTAGTGATGGACGATAGTCGCTCTACTGAGATTTTTTCCTTTGTGAAAGTCTCAAATGAAGTTTTCAAAGAATGTCATCAGCACAAGTGTGTGACAATGAGACTATGCATTCGAATTTTTGCATTTATTGATGTTACCTTATTATATACTATATGCCCATAAAGAATGTGAGGATAACATAAAGATGTATCCCTTGTATTTGTGAGCTTTTTGAGGGCTGATGAGGATGTAGAGCCCATTTGGTTGAGCTTTTATCAGTAGAGCTTTTGTTAGTAGAGCTTTTCTGAGAAGAGCTTTTTTTAAAAGCCAGTTGATTGTTTGGCTGTCAATTAAAAAAACAACATTTTAAAAAGAGCTCCATATAGTAGACTGTTTGGCAACATAAAAATAAAAAGCACTTTTATTAATTTTAACTATATTTTATTTTATAATAAAATTATTTTTATATATAAACAAAATTTAAAGTATATTAAACAATAAGTTTACATTTATCATGTAGGAAATTATTTAAAGAGCTGTCTCATTTTTTTTTGAAAATAAAACTAATATTAAAAATAAATATTAAACATATAAAAAACTAAATAATATTATAATTTTAAAATAAATATTTAAATTAAATAAATAGTTAAATACTTTTTATTGTAATACAAATTTCTTTAAAGCGATGTTTGCTTTTTCTGACTATAGACTCTGATTTTCGATAAACAACATCATGCATCAAACCATTGTCATCATGAACTTGTAAAGGGTCCTCATCAGCCCCATTAGTCTTGTCACTTATGGCTAAGTTCTTCTCTCCTTATCCTCCTACCCTCTCTGTTTCTACTCTTGCTGTTGCGATCACTAACAGCAACCACCCAATCATTTCCCCCAGCAATGCCACCAAGAACAACCTTTGATGGTGCTAAGCTTGATAAATGAGGTGAGCTGATTGACAATCTCCTACCTTCCCTTCGATGTTCCATGCCCATCGACTTCTGACCCCCCTAAACCGTTGCATCTTGATCACCTTTCTTAGTAAGCAAATCAATGACTGAAGGTGAGTGCCATGAAGGTGGGCTAGCAGAAGGGTCCCTCAATGAACGACATAAAACCCCAAAATTCCCTCCAGTGACAAAAAATTGCCCAAAATAGTCGTCATTCATCTTTAAAGGCATATATACAAAGTACCACGCATAGAAAAGAATTGCTACCCCAAACCCATGAAACCAAATTCAAAGTTTCAAGCCTTTCGTTGAAGCCCGAGACTGACTATTTCTCCATATAAGCTCCTCCAACTAACATCTTCTGCCTAGGTTGAAAAGACTGCAAACCTCAGCTACATAGCTCCAACCATGCCAATCATGTAAACCAAGAAGCAGAAACGGACTATCGTTGAATCACGAAAACGTCCTAGTTCCTACAGAGAGAGAAGTTGGAGTAGCCAAATCATGTAAACCAAAAAACCCACTAAGACATAGAACCAGATCTACAGACAAAAGTATGGAGATGGTACATAGAGAGAGACTACATGCTTGTTTTACAAAAAAGCTGAGAGAAAGAGGGTTGTGATCTATTACTGAAGCGAGTGGTTCTGTGATAAACAGGACAGCATTATAACTTTCGTCGTTATATACGTAACTGACGCGAAAATGGCTTCCCGAAAAAGCCAAAATTGGGCTTTTCTGAAAGGCTCCAAATTTGAGCTTTTGAAAAAGCTGTATTTTAGCTTTTAAAAAATCTATTTCTACTACAAAAGTGCTTTTGAAGTTTTCAGCCAAACACTCATTTTTTTCTTAAAATAGCTTTTGCGGTGGAAAAAAGTACTTTTGGACTCTCCAAAAGCTGAACCAAACAGGCACGTTGTCACCAAAGTGACATTTCAAGTAAGTATTTTGAATTGTTCTACTTGCATGTTGGGGGATGTCTCTGATTTTATGTTTGGTTATTCTGCCCAAAGGTGTTGGCCTTACATAACATTTTGAGATGTGCATAAAGGCATTAGATAAAGGAAAGTTATTGCTCAAGTGATCTATTCGCCCAAAGGTGGTAGTGTGATAAGAGTTGATAGTTTGTACTCTAATCGCTTTTATGTTGAGGTCTAACTGCATATATTATATATTCAGCTCAAAGGTGTTTCATAATATGTGATCGGATTTTCAGTAAGATACTATTTAATGGCTTTGAGTATCGCTGTTATTCGACATTTGTGCTGATTGAAACATTGTTATTTTGTAGTTACCTTTTCGGTCAACAAAATCAGTGTCATCATTGAAACCCTGACCGGTTTCAATACGAAGAAATGAATAGAGGATTATTGAATGTTATGGAGATAGCTGAGGTTGATATGGCCATATAGACAAATAAGCCATCTCCACCTACATCCATAAGCTCGATAGTTCATAAAGCAGCCTATGAAGCCTGGGATACAAACATAGCGAAGGGGTTTCTTGGTAATGTCTCCCAGAGGTACATAGCGAAGGGGTTTCTTGATGAAAGAATTATTCTCCTTGAGATATACATGAGAAGGGAGAGTAATGGAGTACATATCGAGAATGATCCACCTTCACAGTAAACTGAAGATGCTAAACATTCCTCTTCCTGATGTCTTCATTGTTCACCAGACTCTGAACACAATCTTTCCAAAGTTTAGTAATCTGGTGATGACATATTACTCGCTGGATGATAAATGGGAGTTCAAAACTTTGATAGCCCATTATGTTGCTGAGGAGGAGAAACTTTAGTTTGCTACTCCTACAGCCTTTGAAGCAACTAAAGGGAAGGCAAAAATGAAGCCCGCTAAGATCAAAGGTAAAAAGACTAAATCTTTTCCACATGCTGAAGCTGGTCAATTTAGTACTAGTAAAGGTCCGCATGATATAAAGAAACCAGCAGTATAAGTCCTAGAAGGAAAGACTGAGACCATCAGGTAACTCCTTAGCTTATCAATTTATGAATCTAATTTGAGATAGTTGCATTAAGTATTTGGCGACTATATAGTGAAACAGTTGACCAAGTTACTTCCACAATGCAGTGGTTCATATCTAAGATAAAGCCAAATTAAAAGGAAAGAGGAACTGATAGTTGACAGCAATGAAGAAGTAGAAGTAATATCTATGGGGAATGTATGTACTGAACCTTGTAGTAAGGTTCATTTGAGTTTTCCCCAACACATTTTATATGTGATCTTTTGATCAATTTTGGACAGAAAGGGCTAATGTTTTGTATTTAATGCTTATGTTATACAATTGTTATTTAATGCAAAACATAATGGTACAACTTTCTTATCATATGGTTTATATAGAATGTGTTTTACCCCGATTAGACATATGCTTCTTTGTATCTTCCAAACAAGTTATGAAATGAAGAACCCTGATGAATGAGAAGTCATACATGGTGTGACATAAAAGTTTAAGCCACATTTCTAAAGCAAGGGTTGAGAGATTGATTAAGGAAAGTATTTCTCAATTTTAGATTATGTTGATCTGGGAACATGTGCTGACTATTGCAGGGGTAAGTTGACTAATAAGGATATTGAGGTCAACTCATGATTTTGACTTGTTGAGTTTGATATATAAAGATATAGATAGACCTTATACAGTTGCATTATGCAATTCTAAATGTATTCTGACATTTGTTGATGATTATTCTCATTATAGTTATGTGTTCTTGCTTAAAAATTGAAGGTTGAGAACCAATTGGAAAAATTCATCAAGATAGTCAGATTTTACCATGGAGGAGAATATTATGGCAAACATGATATTTCATGACTTTAAAAAGTGAGCTTGCCAGATATTTAGAATAAGTTGAAATAGTGACTTAATTCACTATGCCGGGTAGTTCTGAGCAAAATGATATATTTTCGAAAGGCATAACTGCATCCTAAAGGACTTGAAGAAGTCAATGCAGAACATGACTAATCTACTTGATTATCTAGAAGTTTGGAAACGCAGCCTTGCACACATTCATGTATGGGACTGCCGTACTGAGGTAGTATAATCTGTATAAAGAAAGATTGCATGCTTGTTGTGCTTATTTCTATTTAGTAAGATATCCTGACCACTTTAAGGCTATAACTTTTAATGTATAGAAGGTGGAACCAGAATAGTGGAATCACAAACAACTAAGTTTCTGGAATACAATGTTTATGATGATGGTGTGCTCTTTGACCCTTCAGATGATAGCAGGGTGGATACTACAGTTATCATGTACCCGCTACTCATACAGTTAGAATCGGTGAATCTAAGTCTTTGTACCGTGCCTGTATAGGAACAGGAATCCATACCTATGCACATAGTGGTTCCTAGGGGTACAAGATCTAATGCAATTAGGTAAATTCACCAGAGTGAGACGACCTGCTATTCGATCTGATTATTTAGTCTATCAGGTCTACAGGACTATGGTATTAGACATATTTCGAATCTAGTTAGTTTTACAGAAGCTATTTCTGGACCTAATGCGGATGTGTGGTGGGATGAAATGAATAATGAGATGCAATCTATGAAGCATAGTAAGGTTTGAGAGCCAATTGATTTACAGAGGAACTGCAAACTCGTCAGTTGTAAATGAAGATTAAACGTAAAGGATTTTGGGATAAAGTTTAGTGGTTTATGGGCTTGCTCAGTTGCCTAATGTTTCACTTAGAGAGAAAGGTTGACTTTATGTTACTTTTCTCCCATATCCTCGTAGGATACATTTTGAGTGATTAAGGCAATTGTAGCTCATGATGATTTATAGTTACATTAGATGACTGCCAAAACCACTTTCCTAAATAAAGGCCTTTATAGAGAGGTCTATATGGTACAACCTGAAGGATTTCAGGATCCAAATGGAACTGACATAGTTTGCACGTTAAGCAGATCAATATATAGTTTATATCAAACTTCTTAAAAGTGATACCTTACATTTGATAAGGTTTGGCCTCTTTCGGCTTCATAAAAAATAAATTTAAAAAGATGCTTATACTATAAGGTTAGGGGGAGCAAAGTTATCTACCTATTACTGCATATGGATGATATATTGCTCACGTCAAATTACTTGACCATGTTGTATGAGGTAAGTAACTTTTGGCCAAGAACTTTGACATGAAGGACCTTAGTGTAGCATTTTCTGTCCTAGGTATTCAAATTCACCGGGACAACTCTCAACACTCATTAGGCCTCTCATAGAATGCATACGTTGAGTATATGTTATAAAGGTTTAATATGGTTAACTGTAAACCTGTTGTAGCATCTATCTCTCATAGTGAAAGATAATTTTTGGCATAGTATCCAAAGAATAAAGTAAAGAGAGAGGTTATAAGGAATGTTCCGTATACTAGTACAGTTGATAGCTTGATGTATACTTGGCTATATACTAGGCGGGACATTACATTGACTGTTTGGTCAATATCTGGTTAATCCAAGTGTAGACTATTGGAACACAGTCTAGTGAGTGTTGGGATACTAAGGGAATTAAGGATTATATGTTGACATATAGAAAAATCAACAAGTTAAACCTCGTTGGGAATTCATATTCAAATTTTAGCCATGTGTTCGGATGATCGAAAGTCCACTTAAGGTTACAGTTTTAAGTTTGCAAATGGTACAATATCGTGGAAGTGTGTCAAGTAGACACGAGTAACTTCCTTGACTATGCATGCAAAGTGCATGCTATGGGGCTACTTCACAGACGGTTTAGCTCAGAAACTTGATTTCTGAGTTGTCTGTTGTTGATTCAGTGGCTAGATCATTTGGTTGTACTGTGGTAATCTTCTAGCTGTGTTATTTAATAACAACAAAGAATATCACAAGGTCTTAGCATTTAAAAGTCAATTATTTGGTCATAAAGGTGTTGATACAAAAAGGCGGCATTAAGGTTTGGTGTATTTAAGGACTGAGGACATTATAATCGATCCTTTAACTAAAGTACTTCATCCACTTGTGTTTGTGACACAAGTATACAGTATGAGTGTTTTGACGTGCTTACACTGTTAGTTAGGGGATCGTTATAATTGCTCCATGTACATTTATACATTTGATGTATTATGATGGTATGATGATTCATCAATAAAGATGATTATCGTTTATCCTCAGTAATACATGTTATCATACATTGTCATAATACGTATAAAAGTCTTAACATTTGTGTCTATCTTAAACATTTAAAGGTCATTGGGCATATATACAGATTGACCTTGTACCTATGTCATTTAGATGCATACAGTTTTAAACAGATAAGTTTGACATGACATAGGGGATATAAGTTTTTAATCCCATAAAGGTTCTTTAATGCAGTTTAGCATTCAGTTGGAGAACATAAAGGTTTTCTCTAATGTTGTTTAGCATTCAGTGAGAGGAAACAAGTTTTATCTAATATTGTTTAGCATTCGGTGAGAGAAAACAAGTTTTTTCTAATGCAGTTTAGCATATGCGGTTTAGCATTAAGTTGGAGAAATCGAGACCTACACACAAAGATGATATAACTTAGATCATAAATGTATCATCCTAGTTTGCCACACTCCATTTTACCATTCATGTTAGTGAGGTATTAGGTATACCTGATTGTATTGGATCTGTGTCGTACATAACACATGCATTTGATACTTTTCGGTATTGAAAGCCTTGCAGGACGGAATGATGGACTTTCGTTATCTTTGGATCAAATGTTTTGATTTTAAACTTAGTCAACTAATTCAGTAGCATGGCTTAACCGAGTTTTTAAGCTGTTTTTAAACTTGATTCAATACTACAATTAATACTTATCCAAAGGGTAGAATGTTGGACAATTTTGTCCTTTCTCATAAAGTTAGACAACTATTAATTGCATTTTTCAAAATAACTTATCGGTTAAGTTACGTAATTTGATTTAGATAAAGATAATAAACTGGCCCATTAAATTATTTAAATCAATGGGTCGAAGTCTGTGTGAAAAATGGATCCCAATTATTGTGGACTGAACCCATATCGATCTTGTGATAGGGAAGCCCAATATGGATATTATATATAAAGGTTAATGTCTCTTGTAGGTGCTTATATAATCAATCGTACGCATAAGGATTCTCTGACCTATTAAGAAAGCTTACCTTTTGAGAAAATTGTAGAAAGACTTTACCTGTGTCCCAGAGAGCAGTTCTTGTGAATACAGCGATAGATTCGCTCTCGTTTCAGCTTCGGAAAGAATGTTTGAAGTTACGAAGATCGAAATTAGATATTTTCCGCATTTCTTCGTTTCTTGCCCTTTTACGTTCGATTCGAGATACGTAACTATGATACCGTTGCGTATTACATAAGCTTCTTAAACAACAGTGTGCAGTTTACTTTTAATTCTCTCTCTCTCTCTCTTTTTTTATCTTGATGGTCACTTGGGTTAGGTAAGTTGTTAAAAAAGTTGAAAGGAGTAATAACAATGTCTAACTCCATTTCTCTCGGGATTACCTACTCCTTTTCATGTCCATGCATATCTGTGACTCCTCTTCGATGAATGCAGACTCGGGTCACACATATCTAGTTACATCATTCATGCTAACGTAATCTATATCTTTACATATTTAAGTCAACTTATTTCGTGTACAAGACTTTTTTGTAAAAATTGGAGAAAGGTTATCATTACATGTAAACCTATTGTGTAGTTGTTAAAAGAAGTTGTTTTCGTAGTTCTTTACATATTTACTTATGCATAATTAATATGCCTACAGTCAACCAAATGTTTTTTATTATAATTTATAACATGACTATGCCATATTTTTGGAGACCGTAATACCATATTTTTTCATGCCTCCACGGTGGTGCGTCGGAAGCGTAATAAAATTGAGCGATT
>JANIPN010000218.1:22737863-22750927 GCA_027478595.1 Erythroxylum anguifugum
AGTAATTTAATTGGGGATATCAGAGCTATTCTCCGTTGGGACTGGTCTGTCCGTTGTGAGCATATTCTTCGAGAAGGTAATAGCGTCGCTGATATTCTAGCTAAACGAGGAAGCCATGGACGGGAACCGTTTCAATTTTGGCTCACTCCTCCGGAGTTTGTGACTGTCGCGGCTCTTGGTGATGCTGTTGGCGTCATGTTTGTCAGGGACTAGTTCTCTTTTCTATTTGTATTTTTCTTTCCTTTGCACCAAAAAAAAATAACATGACTATGCCATCATTTCTTGAGAGAATATGGATGACCTAAGCATATCAGGGACATCATCGACAAGTATCCTGATTTGATATCTCATTTCTCAAGCTACAATATAGTGCGAGGAGTACTTTTGTCGTATGAGTTCACTAAACTAATGTTCGAATCACACAGTTAGCACATTAGTTGAAATATGCATATAATTGCATCACTAAACTAAGGAATGGCTTAAAAAAAAGTTTAAGATTTCAAATTTCATGCCACGAAATTTGACTTTCTTTTTCCCTTTCATTATTATATAAAAGAGCTTTAAAATATCTCCCTTTTTCTTTCACTTGGGATGTTGCTAGTGTTATCTGTTGTTTTCATTTATTCAGGGTCGTGTCTGTTTCTTTTAAAGAGTCATGTCCTTTCACTTGAACCATCATGCCCTTGAGCTGTTTTGATAGAAGACAACAAGGCATATATATAGATTGGTCCCTAGGCTTAACAATGATTCTATATACACCATCATTTGCATTTGTTAAAAGCTTAGAAGAACCCTCTCATATTCATTCGAAATCTCTCAACATCAATAACAGGAGGTACGCAATAACATTTCGCATTTTTTATTTTTTATAATAGACATGTATATAGATTATTATCATGTATAATAGTTGGTATCGGAGCAAACTTTTCTCTGCCTTGATGTAATTAATTTTCTGTAATGATATGCTTGACTGGGTGTTTTTCCTATTGCATATATTGATGTGAGAGGAGTCACAGTCCTGTGCAAAATGTCATTCCGCTTGAAATGGCTTTTGAATCGTTAGAAATAGAGTTTAAGAAGGTAAGATATGGTTAGTTTAGTTATATGGTTGGATGTGGTTAAAGTCGACCCGTCAAGAGGTTGAAGATGAAGAGTCCCGTGTTTTCACTCTTTGTTAAATTGCAAATTAGTAACATGTCCCACCGTGTCTGCTTTAATTGTCATTCTGCACAACTTCTGAAAGTTTATCGAAACTTTTCAACGTCGGACCCATGGTTATGAGCATGCTTTTGAACGTCGGACCATTATTGTTTCATGCTTTCCTCTGACAATTTCAAAACTTTTCAACGTGGGCCATTGTTTGCAAAGTTTGAATAAAGGATGCAATGGATGCAGAACGCTTGCTTATTGCATCTTTTGGTTATCAAGCATTATTATACTTTTTGTAAGTCAAAAAGCTTCTCATGGGACCCACCATTTGTTTTTGTTGTTGCATGAATTCTTGATCAAAAATGAATTTCAGAGATGCCGCACATGGTTGAAGCTTATACTTTGTAGGTTCATTGAAAATTTTGAGTTTATACTTGGAAATAATAAATTATTTGGTCAGCCATAAATGTACTGTATAATGGCAGTGTAAAATATACAGTATTTGCATTATGGTCCATATTTATTTTGTATTTATATATAGAATCTATATGTTAGCCCAATTTTATTAAATTACATGATTTAAATTATTGTTTGATTTTAAATTCATGTATATATATTTATATTTATGCAAATATATGATACTGATTTATTATTAATAAATTGTAAAGGATTATGTAAAACCTTTATTATTCATAGTTTTGCATAAAATGAGGTGTTATGTGATCAATATAATTTTAATTAGTTGAAGATTAGCCGCAACATCTTTGATTAATTAAAAATATATATTATGTGTTATAAATCACATCTAATAAAATGACACAAATTGCAATTAATCATATTTAAATATAACAAAATTTTATCCCACAGGAAGATTTATTATATTTGCATGATTAATTATGATAGAATAACAAAATTGCCTTTTTCTTAATTTACCCACAGGTATTAAGAAAAAAGAATATAATTTGATAGTTTCATCATAAAGAGTAAATATGAATCTTTTAATTAAAGCTTAGCGCACAGGCAGTTTTAATTGTTATATGATTTATATATGAAATATGATTATATGTTTTAACATTGGTAAAACATGATACATGTTTCTTAACTTCATCAAATTTAGTAACATAAGCATGTATGTATTTTGAATTTTGTGCAGTTATTCAACCTGTGAATTTTTCTAATATTCAATGTGATATTTCCGAATTGAATGGTGATAACTATAAAATATGGAAAGAGAGAATTCTCCTCCAATTAGGGTGTATGGACATTGATTACGCTATCCGAAAAGATGAACCACATGTACCTACTGAAACTAGCACTCAGGTTGAAATTGCTCTTTATGAGCATTGGGAGCGATCTAATCGCCTCAGCATGATGTACATAAAGACCAAAATTTACCCTAATATTCGTGGTTCTATTGGAGAGTGTGATCATGTTAGGGATCTATTGAAGGCTATTGATGAGCAATTTGAGTCTTCAGATAAGGCCTTAGCTAGCACCTTAATGACTAAGTTATCATCAATGAAGCTCACAAGTGTTAGAGGTGTGCGTGAGCACATCATGCGAATGAAGGACATTGCGGCTCAACTGAGGTCTCTTGAGGTTGAAATGTCCGAGTCTTTCCTTGTGCATTATATACTTAATTCTTTTCCACCACAATTTGGACCCTTTAAAATCTCTTACAACACACATAAAGATAAATGGTCTATCAATGAACTTCTGACCATGTGTGTTCAAGAGGAAGGGAGGTTAGTAATGGAATTGGGTGAAAGTGCACATATAGCAACCGAA
Source organism: Erythroxylum anguifugum (assembly GCA_027478595.1). NCBI lineage: Eukaryota > Viridiplantae > Streptophyta > Magnoliopsida > Malpighiales > Erythroxylaceae > Erythroxylum > Erythroxylum anguifugum. The sequence goes on from JANIPN010000218.1 coordinate 22,740,801, forward strand.
GGAAGGAATAGAGGGCAAGCCAAACAAAAAGGAAAGGGTAAAATACCAGTCCGTACTGAGATTAAAAAGGATTTCAATCCCAAGTGTCGCTTCTACAAAAAGAAAGGGCACATAAAGAAGGATTGTGCCAAATTTAAGGCTTGGCTTATAAAGAAAGGTATTTCAATCTCACTTGTCTGTTACGAATCTAATATGGTTGATGTTTGTCATAACACTTGGTGGATTGATTCTGGTTCTACAATCCATATTTCCAATACCTTGCAGTGTTTTCTAAACCATAGGAAGCCAGTGGATAGTGAACAATGCATCTATTCAGGCAACAAGATGCGTTCATATGTGGAAGCTGTTGGGACATGCAAATTAGTTTTAAATTTTGGTTTTGTTTTGAATTTGGAAAGAACATTTTATATTCCAAGTTTCTTAAGAAATTTGATTTCAATTTCAAGACTTGTACCTATGGGATATTCTTTTAACTTTTCAAATACATCTTTTGGTTTGTATCATGAATCTAATCTTGTTGGAAATGGTACAATGATTGATGGTCTTTTTCGAATTAATTTGTAAGAAAATGTTTTTCATAATTCAATGCATATCCATAGTAATGCTGGTATTAAAAGATGTGTTATGAATGAACTTTTCTCAATGTTATGGCACTAAAGATTGGGACATGTTTTCCTTGAAAGAATAAAAAAGCTAGTGAATGAAGGGGTACTTAATACTCTAGATTTTACTGATTTTGATGCTTGTGTGGACTGCATAAAGGGAAAGCAGACCAACATGAAAAAGAAAGGTGCTAAGAGGAGTTCAGACATATTAGAGATCATACATACAAACATTTGTAGTCCAGAAATGGACTTGTATGGTCAGAAATACTTCATCTCATTTATAGATGATTACTCGCGATATATGTATCTCTATTTGCTTCATAACAAGAAGGAAGCATTAGATGCCTTTAAGGTATTTAAAACGCAAGTAGAGAAACAATGTGGTAAGCAAATAAAGATCGTGAGATCAGATTGAGGTGGAGAATTTTATGGTAGATACATTAAGGATGGACAAGCACCTGGTCCATTTGCGAAGTTTCTTCAAGAGCATGGGATAACAACTCAATACACCATGCCTGAGTCTCCAGACCAAAATGGTGTAGCAGAAAGAAGAAACCAAACATTATTAGACATGGTGTGGAGTATGCTTAGCAGCTCTAAACTTCCTAAATCCTTGTGGACTGAAGCTCTTAAAATGTCAGTGTATATATTAAATCGAGTTCTAACCAAGGCTGTTTCTAAAACACCATTTGAGTTATGTAATGGTTGGAAATCGAGTTTGCGACATATACATGTTTTGGGATGCCCTTCTGAAGTAAGAGTTTATAATCCACAAAAAAAGAAACTGGATCCAAGGACTATAAGTGGGTATTTCACTGGATATGCTGAAAGGTCCAAAGGATACAGATTTTACTGTCCATCTCATAGTACTAGGTTTGTGGAATCAAGAAATGCAAAGTTTCTTGAAAATGACTTGATTAGTGGGAGTGATCACTCTCGGGACTTAGTTTTTGAGAAGGATCATTGTGAAATACAAAATCCTACTTCAAGTAATAGATTGATTGTCGTTCATAGCATCCCTCAAAGTCAAACAGGAGGTGAACAACCAATCATTGAAGTTCCACAAGCTGCTGAAGACAATCTAGTAGATCCGATTATTCAGCAATCACTATAGGTTGTTGAGCAACAAGTTGTACAAGCTCCTCCTCAAGAAGGTGCTAATACAATATTAAGAAGATGAACTAGAGATAGAAAATCAGCAATACCTAGTGATTACATTGTGTATTTACAAGAAGCTGACTATAACATTGGAGTCAAAAATGACCCTGAAACATTTTCACAAGCTATGAGTTGCAATGAATCTCAATTGTGGTACAATGTTATGGTAGATGAGATGAATTCTATGGCATCTAACAAAGTTTGGGATCTTGTCAATTTGCCTAATGGTGCAAAGGCCATTGGATGTAAATGGGTCTTTAAGACAAAAAAGGACTCATTAGGCAACGTTGAAAGATATAAAATTAGACTTGTTGCCAAAGGATTTACTCAACAAGAAGGAATCGATTATACAGAGACCTTTTCTCCTGTATCTAAAAAAGATTCCTTACGAGTAATTATGGAATTGGTTGCCTATTTTGATCTAGAACTACATCAAATGGATGTGAAAACAACGTTCCTAAATGGAGACCTAGAGGAAGAAGTTTATATGAAACAATCGGAAGGATTCTCCTTTAGTGATGGTGAGCATTTGGTGTGTAAGCTTAAGAAATCCATATATGGATTGAAACAAACCTCCCGTCAATGGTATTTGAAATTCCATGATATCATCTCTTCATATGGTTTTGAAGAAAATATCATGGATCAATGCATATATCTGAGAGTCAGTGGGAGTAAAATTTGTTTCCTTGTTCTATATGTGGATGATTTTTTACTCGCCACAAATGACAGATTTGCTATATGAGGTGAAACAATTCTTTTCTAAGAATTTTGATATGAAGGATATAGGTGAGGCATCTTATGTCATTGACATTAAGATCCATAGGGACAGATCTCAATATATTTTAGGTCTATCCCAAGAAACCTATATCAATAAGGTCTTAGAAAGATTTCAGATGAAAGATTGTTCACCAAGTATAGCATCTATTATGAAGGGTGATAGGTTCAATTTGAACCAGTACCCGAAAAATGAGTTTGAAAGGGAATAAATGAAAAATATTCCATATGCTTCTACAGTAGGGTGGCTAATGTATGCTCAGGTTTGTACAAGACCTGGCATTGCATTTGTTGTTGGAATGTTGGGAAGATATCAGAGTAACCCAGGTATAGATCACTGGAGAGCTACCAAAAAGGTGATGAGGTACCTTCAAGGAACAAAAGATTACATGCTTATGCATAGACGAACTGAAAATCTCGAAGTAGTTGGCTACTCAGATTCAGACTTTGCTGGTTGTGTTGATTCACGAAAATCAACATCTGGATATGTATTTATGTTTGCCAATGGAGCCATATCTTGGAGGAGTTCAAAGCAGACTTTGACTGCTACTTCTACCATGGAGGCTGAGTTCGTTTCTTGTTTTGAGGCTACATCACATGGTGTATGGTTGAAGAGTTTTATATCTGGACTTAGAATTGTGGATTCTATTTCTAAGCCATTAAGAATGTACTGTGACAATTCAGCTGCAGCTTTGTTGGCCAAAAACAACAAGAGTGGTAGTCGAAGTAAACACATTGACATTAAGTATTTGGCCATTAGGGAACGTGTCAATGAGAATAAAGTGATCATTCAACACATTCACACTGAATTAATGATTCCCGATCCTTTAACAAAAGGCATGCCACCAAAAAGCTTTAAGGATCATGTTGCTAGAATGAGACTTGGTTCCATTATGTAATTTATGTATGTACTTTCACAAAACTCTTATTAATTAGTTGTTTTTCTCATTCTAGTGTACACATTTTATTTTTGAGAATTACAACTATTATGGACCTAGAATAAACATAAAGGTTTATTCATTTAGTTGCAGTGGCATAAGAAATAAAGATGCATCGTGATACATGGAAGATAATACTCACATTTAGAGGACTTATCGCCATGATTCGTGTATTTGGTTTCTTTCATTAAGTGGAGGTTTTATGACTTTTAGCTTATCTTTCATTAAGTGGAGGTTTTATGACTTTTAGCTTACATCTACGACCCAAGTGGGAGACTGTTATCTGTTGTTTTATTTATTCTGGGTCGTGTCTGTTTCTTTTGAACAGTCATGCCCTTTCACTTGAGCCATCATGCCCTTCGGTTGTTTTGATGGAAGACAACAAGGCATATATAAAGATTGGGTCCCCATGCTTAACAATGATTCTATATACACCATCATTTTTATTTGTTAAAAGCTTAGAAGAACCCCTCCCATATTTGTTCGAGATCTCTCAACATTAATGGTAGGAGGTACGCAATAACATTCCACATTTTTTATTTTTTATAATAGACATGTATATAGATTATTATCATGTCTAACAACTACCCCACTTTCCCTCAATTTGCTTTAAGAGATGCAAATTTATTGTTCTATATAATTTTTCGACCATATTAGTTTATTACAAAGTGCTTTAGCAAGAGCACAAATGAAGCTTTAAAAGAAATTCACACAAAGTATGTACTAATGTAGTAAAAACTATGAATATGATTCTCACCTCCCATGATACATTGGTATTTCCATGGCATTTAATTAAGAGCAAAGTGGTAAGAATGACCATTGCCTTGCTGTTATTTTCCAAAAACATTACATTCTACAAAGTTAGCATTTATATGGCTCATTATTCAGACCAATAATTGGATTGGCCTCCTATCCTATCTCGTCTACACTAAGCTTTCTATTTATCTTTCCCGTACTTAACTCTCTTTTCGACAAATGTTCTTTGCTTCCATGACAAGTTTGATATGCTAGTTATAGTACTTGATGGAACTAGTGAAAGCACCATTTGTTTTCCTGTTAAAGATGAAATGAAGAGAAGCAATCCCCTTCTAGTTGTTGGTGTCGAGAAAGGAACAGGTCTCTTTCTCAAGAATAATAATGCTTATTACCAGGAATACATGAGACAGATTGAGCCATCATCAAGGGGAAATACATATTTTCCTTTCTTTAGGAAGGGAAACGCAAAAACGCGTTCTTTACAGCTGGCAGATAATAAAGTCTACGCCTTAGCTCTCCTCTTGCGTCGTTTTCTTCGCAACTTTCTCAAAATTAAATGCAGTATTAAGACTTTAACTAAATTATAATGTAGATGTAATGGAGAATTTATTTTACATAGATTCTTTATCCTATCCACGTATTTAAAATTAAAAGTAAAATTAATTCATAGTTTAACTTTCTTGGTTATGGAATCACTGTTCTAGAACTAATGAAAAGTAAATTGAATTACTTCCAATGGATAAGAAAAAGAAAAGTGATTGGAAAGGAGAAAATCTTTTATTGATAGAAAAAAAAAACTAAAAAGAAGCTGCCGTATGCCATGAATCTATATCGGTGATCAACTTACAAGTATAAAGGCAATAATTGCACTGGTGGACTGCTTTCCTTAGTCCTACTTGTAATAGTAATACTACGGAATTAGGTTACAGACCAAACTGCATTAAATGTTATTGGATATCCCATACTTGTATAAAAACACTTGCATGTGCCATGTCCGTTACCCATTAAATGGTGTCATCCCGATTGGCCTTTGTTATTGGACTAAACGTGTGATATGATGTAGTATAATTTTGTTTCTCGAGTAAACCCTTCCCATCAACTTCGATTAAAATAACCAATTTAAACATTTATTGGTCTTGAAGAGACTGACCCTGGGACCTATGTTTTGGGAAAAGGATAAACTTAGGCTTGAATTCATCCCCTGTATGTCCTGGTGTGTGACGAATAAATCCTGTCGGGAACAAAACAGTCAGTCGTGACAAGTGAATCATAGGCCTCTAACAGTCGCTGGATCACTCTCGTCGTATGGGGACTGCTGTTTCATAGGCCTCTAACAGCCGCTGGATCACTCTCGTCGTATGGGGACTGCTGTTTCATAGGCCTCTAACAGTCGCTGGATCACTCTCGTCGTATGGGGACTGCTGTAATCCTCCTCACCCCCCGGGAGCAACATGTACTGGGCCAAGAAGTAACTTTTGGGAGTATCGGTTTGGGTAGTTCTGCTTATAGTTATTGAAAGATAACAGGACTGTGTGTGTCCACAACCCTGTGTCTTCCTTGCTACGTTTAATATTGTCCAGGTCTCATCAACATGGTAAGTGACATTTCTTTCAAAATATGTAGACTAATATAATTACAACATTAATTCTATATACATAACTATTAATCGAATTGTTTAATTTATATTTAATAACTATAATGAGATGATTAATAATTTACTAATTGCATTTGAGGCATATAGTAGTACCCTAATAATTATATGTTGACCCATTAAATTATAGTTCATCACATTCTTGAAATGACACAATTATTCTTTTTCTATCCCTTAGGGTAAAATATGTTATATAGAATAACATATAGTGAGATTGTGTAGAAAAAGACAGCAGTGTGTGTGCTGAAAATAAGGTCTTCTACTATAAGCTATTGGATCGGAAAAATAAGCATGCAATATTTAGATAAAAAGGTAGATTTCAAAACTTTTTAGAAATCAAAATTGCAGAGTAAGCAATATAACCAAATCAATATGTCAAGCTATAAATGACACGGTATAAGGAAAATAATTTACATAAACAATAAGATGGAAATTATTACCGACTCCTTCGCTACAGTTTTAACTCCTCGCTGTGCTATCCTATCTTCGACAATGTATCCTCTCCTAAGTAATGTATCCTCTTTTCATTATTGTATCCTCGACCAATCCGATTTACTACTTGTTCTCCTTAGACAACTTGGTTAACAAGATCCTTTCGTGGAAAAGGAGAAGAAAACTTGAAGAGATTTTGCCTTATAAGAAAGAAGCCAATGATGAGACACCTCTCATGTAAATTTCGGCCATCACTTGCAAGATAGGAGAGAGAGAGAGATAAAATTCAATAACACCTTGTATTCCCTCTCACAATTTCGGTTAAGCCTCAAGGAAGGAAGATAATTCATGAAATGCATCTCTTTCTTCTTTAATCCAATGAATGCTAATAGGTGATATGCTATCATTAAAAGACCACCATTAAACTATTTAATGATAAGATCATTACTCCATTTAATGATGATAAAGCATGTTAAAAACCATCTTAAATATAGTAAACTAATGTTAAATGTGCACCTGCACATTTAGTCCAATAAAACTGAAAATCCACCTCCTTTTATCTTTAATAACTTTGTTTTAATTTAATTAATCTAATTAAACCAAATTCTAGCCCATTTCTAAATGTTCGTATGGGTTTCTAATTAACAATTAATTAAAGTAAGCCCAACATTCAATCACAGCCTTGAAAACCTCTATTTATATTTCTTACTTTGCTTGATAATCTTCCTAAAAGCCAAATGGGAAATCTAATTGGACTTATATAATTCAAGCTCCAATAAGCCCAAAATTAATTTAATCTCATTAGAATTGATTCCAGCTTATTAACTAAATATCATTCCACTAAAGACAATTAGTTGAACTCTTGAATTACTAAATATTATGAGAACACATGTTTCAAATAAGATGTCCAATTGCAAATTATAATATGAACCATATTATAGTCATCTGCACAATAAAGGGTAAAATTATTGTTTTGCCCTTATGTTAGTTTTTTCTTCTAGATCTCCCGTTTTACTTTATATAGTGATTAACACACAAGATCTCTTCTTAGTGTTAAGACTTGATGGGTAGCTAATCCATCAAACTAATGGCGCTAGTTTAATCACCAATTTCTGTAAAACATCTAGAAGTGATGATATCACTATAAACTCTTTATTTGAATAAATGTTCCCTAATATATGTTTCAATTAATAATTCCAACATGCAGACACTGGATTGATACTTTGTAAAAATCCATTATGATCATATAAAAAATTATAATAAAACACATATGAGTTCACCACTCATTACGATTGTGGTCTATAATAAACAAATGCTTAAGTTGTATGTTTTAAGATTAAAGTAATTATCCACTTTATTCTTGAAAACATACTTGATTCCAAATTCATTTAATAGTGCCATTATCGATAGTCAACTACTATCATGATATGAAACTCATCATTTCTTTGAAGTAAACTCTTTTACTTACTCGGAGATAAATCACAACACTACAGTTTAAACCATAATCATGCGACCAACTTGATATTCAATTATGAATCAATTATTTTAGATTTTAATAATATACATGTTTCCCCTACATCTCCATGTATATGTATATTACTTAGAAAAGAATATCGGTACCTTATGACTAGATATATAATGCTCATATAAATAAAACCAAACTCTTATTTTATTAAAGATAAATATTTTCATTACAAAAGTAACTGGAAGAAAATTAAGTTACATGCAAATACACTTGCTTTCCAGGGCACTATATTTACATAACCCCAACAATCTTCCACTTTCCCTAAAGCAAGTTAGACATATCTCTCATTTCCATCCCTGTTATGTAACCCTCAAAACTCTTTTGAGACATCATCTTTGTAAATGGATCAACAAGGTTTTGTTGTATGAGAATCTTTACCACATTCACCTCAACACATTGTATTATCTCCCTTATGAGATGATACTTTCTCTCAATGTCTTTGGCAGCTTTATAGTTTCGAGGTTCTTTAGAATTAGCCACTGCCCCACTATTATCACAATAAAGTGTAACGACCTTTTCTACCTTAGGAACCACCTCCAAGTCATTTAGGAACTTACAGAGCCAGACTGCCTCTTTTGCTGCTTCACAAGCAGCAACATACTCAGCCTCCATAGTCGAATCAACAACACAAGATTGCTTGATACTCCTCCAGACGATGGCTCCACCTCCTAAAACAAACATAGAACCAAAAGTTGATTTCCTTGAATCAACATCTGATTGGAAATCAAAATCTGTATATCCTATCGGAATAAGATTACTTACAGAGTAAACAAGCATTAAGTTTTTCATCCTACGAAGATACTTTAGTATGCACTTCACCGCAGTCCAATGCCCCATTCCTGGATTGGACTGAAATCTACTTACCAGTCCCACTGCGTAACAGATATCTGGTCTAGTGCAAAGCATAACATACATTAAACTTCCAATTGCCGAAGGATATGGAATGTTATGCATGCGTTCGACCTTCTCTTGGGTCTTAGGTGCTTGCTCCTTTGATAGTTTGATTCTATGTCTAGTAGGTGTGAAACCTCTCTTGGAATCTTGCATGGAAAACTTATTGAGCATTTTTTCAATGTAGGTTGTTTAAGACAAGGCTATCAGTTTGTTCTTACAATCCCTTATAAGTTTGATCCCTAGAACATAGCTACCCTCTCCTAAATCCTTCATTGAGAATTGTTCATTCAGCCATCCCTTAATTGTAGATAACATTCCTAAATCATTCCCAATGAGCAGAATGTCATCAACATACAGGATTAGGAAAGTAACCTTGCCTTCTTGTATCCTTTTAGACACAAAGCTCATCTTGGTTTTGTATTGTGGCACCCCACTCTCGCAAGACATGTACCCGTCATCTTGGGTGATGTCGAAGTGCGTACCCCGTGTTGGCCCCCGAATTCTTTTTTATTGAATAAGCATGATTTAAATTAAGTTTGAGGTCTTGATAGATTATTTATTTTTGAAGTAATTATCATGTCAATGTTAGTAGGATTTATTGCATGGATTGACTGAATTAAAGTGATAAGGTAATAAGAATGAATCAAGGGTAAAATGGGCAAGTCACTTAAGGTTAAAAGGCTATAAGGCATAATGGAAGGGCATAGTGGTCATTGCTCATTCATTTAGGGTATAAGTGAAAGAAGTTGTTGTTTTACTTTAAATTGAAGAAAGAATCGTGAGTGAGGGATAAGAAAGGAGAAAAAGAAGAGAAAAGATAGGGTTTTGGAGATTCTTGAAGAACTTGAAGATTTTGAGGCTAAAGCAAGTAAGTATAAGCATTAATCTTTCTTGATTGTTGAATGAAGCATATTTAATGATAGCTAGAAGTGAAAATAAAGTGAATATGTATAGGAAATTGTTGATGAATGGTTTATGTAAAGGTTTTATTGTAAGGTTAATGATCAAAGATAGAAAGTGAATTGGTTTGTGAGTGACATTGGGGTTGAAATGATGTTGAAAATGAAGTAGAAGAGACGGGTTAGGTTAATATGGGTTATGTATGAAAGGTGGGAAGTGAAAAGATGAAAAATGTAGCAAAATATGTCTTCGGAATGGGTTTCTGGATAAGTTCGTCGCGACGAACTTCTCACTTCGCCATAGCGAACTCCATTTTTCCTGCATGGACATGCTTTGGTATTTTGACAATAACTTTTGATATAGTTATTCAAATGAGATGTGTTGGACCCCGAACTTTTCTTGGAGATTTGATTTATTAAATGAAATTAAATGAGAAAATATAGTATGATTTCTTGAAATAAATGAAAAGTATAAATGAATCTATGAGCATTTGA
>JANIPN010000218.1:23033369-23047637 GCA_027478595.1 Erythroxylum anguifugum
CCTTGACCCCCCAATTTGGGGGGTCACAAAATATTAGATTTTGGATGGCAAAGGATGGCTTCCAAAGCCATCAATTGTCATTCCATCATGTTTCAAAATAAACTTTCAAACAATGGCCCAAGTCATGTGGGCCATTCCATTCCATTCCATTCCACTCCTTTACCAACATCCAAATATACCCTTAGACTCATGAAGACACATTAAAGTCAATACAACCATGTTCAAATTGAAGATTAAGTAGAGAGATGCTTATTTCTGAGTAGAGCAGCGTAAACAAGAGGAATCAATTTTGGGACACAAGGGGCGAGGCCATCTTCTTCTTACTACCGCTTTTCTCCGACGACCATCCCTATATTGTCTAGCAATCGACGCAACCGGGAGTCCTTCTGGGTTTAAGATCTCAAACCCATCAAAACTCGGTCCAACCCAGTTAAGATGGGCCGGAGATATGGAGCATCGAGATGGGAGAAAAAGGAGAACGTGATTAGCGGCTTTTCTTGGGGTGGTTTTGAGTTTTCCCATTAATTTTTTGGTTTGTTTGAGATGTTTGGCTAAGGAATCGATTCTGTGAAGAGAGAGGCATTGACTTTGTAGACAAATTGACCCAAATTCCAAGAGAGAAAGAGATTCCTCAACGAGAAGAGACTGACTGAGCAGCGGATGAGAAATGCTTTTCTTTTTATTCGCTTTCACTTTTCTTTTCTTTTTCTCTTTTTGCAAGGTCAGCAACCGAACACCAAAAACACAACCCTCTTTAAGATTCTTTACCCTTTGACATGTACAATGTAAACTTATGCGTGTCTATGTTTGGCTTTTGCTTTGTTTTCTTTATCTGTTGCAACATTAGCGCTTGTTTAGTTGTGTATATGTGTGTGTCTTAGCTTTCTTAGATTAAAGTGCCCAACACACATGTGCAACAGTCTTAGCTGGCCAAGACAACCCTTGTTTTGCGCTTGGCTTTAGACTTTGTTTGGATCTCTTCTAAAAAAAAATTAACAGCGGAAAAAAGAAAAGGTCAATCAGAATCCAATGCGAGGGTTAGTGGTGTAGACTTCAAGTGTGTGTTTGTTGTTAGATTTGGGAGAAGATAAAAGGGGAGTCAACTAGTCTCGTGTGGGTGGTGTACTTTGCTAGTTTGCTTACTTCTACTCCTCTACTCTACTTGTTTCTCCCTTTTGTCTCTATTTAGAATTCAACTGCAGCAACCACTTTGAACTCGTTCAACACAAATCGGTTCATCAACTTAGCTTTGCTTTCTGTTCTTTCTCGTTGGGTTTGGCTCTGCCCTACTTCTGCGTAAAAGATAATATAAACCCACCCAAGTGCTTTGGCCTTACATTTGTTTCAGGTACATTTCGTTTTCCAGGTTTCTTTTATCTCTTCCCCATCTTTGCTTTTCGTCATCATCTCGTTCACTGTCTGCCTGTGTTATGGGTTCTTGTGTTTCTGATTATCGTAGTCAAGATGTATTTTTGTTCTTCTGCTAGATTAGGGTGTTCGTTGCTTGATGGTTTGGGTGTATGGTATGGGAATGGGAATCGAATGAAGAATAAGAATCTGTGGAAAAATTCCCTCGTTTATCGATGATGCTAGCCTCTTTTGGACCCCTGTTCTTTTTCACCTCGATGCCAATTTCCTCGTGAATTCTCGCTTTTGTGCAAAAAAGTTCATTTCTTGATATCCTCTTGGCTCTTTTCTTTGCTTTCTTCTTTCCACTGGACTTTAGGGTACATCAAATTGCATGGCTTTTCTTGGATCTTTGAGGAGGATGTATGGTCTAAAATATCTTTCATGAGTAAAACTTTGTAAAAAATGAAAGAGGTTTTCATGTATGATATTGCGCTTGCTATCCTGAATTTCCATGGAATATCTACCATATAAATTTCATTGACAGCAACTCATTTGATTTCCTTACTCACTGACAGGTACAATTTGGGAACTTCTAATAAATGGAGCACAATGACTGCTGTGTTTTAAGCCCAACTCGGAAGAGAAAGTTGCAGGAAAATGTTACTGAAATAGAGGCCTTCCCATTGAACAAGCTCAATCAAGATCTCCTTGAAAGGGTTCTGTCCTGGTTACCAACTTCCTCGTTCTATCGCCTTACTTCCGTGTGCAAGAGATGGAAATCAGTTGCAGATTCTGCAAGTTTCAAGCTGGCCTGCTATGAGGTTCCTTCACGAGATCCATGGTTTTTCATGGTTGATCCACATATTAATCAGTCTACTATATTTGACTTTGCTGAAAGAAGTTGGAAGAAGCTCAACTATCCAACTCTCCTCCAAAACTGTTCCAACCGTGATGCAATCCCTGTTGCAGCAGCTGGTGGCTTGGTCTGCTTTCGAAGTGATTCAGGAGACTTCATTACATGCAATCCTGTGACAGGATCCTGCCGCCAACTTCCTCAGATGCAAAGTGCAAGAGAGAACCTTTCCCTTTGTGCTATTGCAATGGGTACGAGTACGGCAGATAAGCTTTCTTACAAGCTTGTATTGGTCACTGGTGAGCTGCCAAGATTGTCATACAAGGCTTATAATTCAAACATCAATCGCTGGGAGGAAGAGATTTTGCTGAAAAGAAATGTTGATGAGTCTCAGGAGTTGGAGTCTACTGATGATAATGGTGTGTACTTCCTTAGTAAAGCTGGAAATGTAGTGGACCTAGTGGTGACTGACATGCACAGAAGCCCATCTAAACAATACTCATCAGTTACAACACTCGCGCATGGAGAGGAGATGGTTTATTTCCTTAGCTCCTCTGGTACCATTGTGGCTTGTAATCTGACCCACAAATGCTTCTCGGAGTACCCCAGACTGTTCCCCGCTTTCTCGGAATACTCCATCGACTTGGTGGTGTGCAGAGGAGAAATGCTGGTAGTAGCGTTGTCAGAATTTTGTGAGAGTGCAAGCCTGAGGGTCTGGAGATATGACGAGGACAGCCGATCTTGGCAACAAACAGCGATGATGCCTCCTGCAATGTCCCACGAATTCTATGAGAAGAAGGTGGACATAAACTGTGTAGGGGCTGGTGACAAGATACTCGTATGCCTGAGTTGTCCTGAGTTTTACAGTTATGTGGTATGTGATTTGAGGACAAATGAGTGGACTGAATTGCCAAAGTGTTTCACAAATGGTGAAACGGTGGAGTTCATGTCTGCATTCGCATTTGAGCCAAGGATTGAGGCGTCCGTCTGAGGAGATGATTCTGTTAAGAATTATCACTGCCATGTTTCCTGTTCTTTTTCAAGCGTTTGCTCGACTCTTGTAGTGTTTCATCTTCTTCATTGTTTTACCAACTCCAATGGAGTTTGGCATGAATGTGATTTCAACGATAGTAATTCAAATGAGGATTCTTTTAGTGGATATGGCTTTCTTTTCAATTGCTGCGAACGATCTTTGGCTTCATAATTTTTACCGTATCTTCCAATTGCTGCAATCAAGTACAATTATAATTATGGGATTTGACTATAATCGTAATATCACAAGAGCAATTAATTGCTCTTCCTAATTGACTATTCAAATACGCACATCACCCAAGGAATAGGGTAGGATCCATCAAACTACAGAGTCCTGTCCTACCTCAGCCAGCAACCTCCCTCCATGCTTATAACATCGTCACAGTAAAACTGGTACAGGTAATCTATTCCCCCTCACTAGTGAGCCTTGATATTCACCAAGTAAAACTGGTACAGGTAATCTATTCCCCCTCACTATTTATGCAAGTAAAACTGGTACAGGTAATCTATTCCCCCTCACTAGTGAGCCTTGATATTCACATCCACCGAGACGAGAGTTGCTGAATCACTGTTTCCGTCAAAGTTTTCTATATGAGAATTAATAGAATTATTTTACTGTTTCGCAGATAGACGACGAAGAATGGCGTTAGAAACGTGACTTTTCTGCTTTTCTTGAAGCATTTACACACTTACGTGCTGGAGCATATCGGTCAGCTTTTGAGTTATTTGAAAGATGCCGTCTTTTTACATAAGGTTTCTATAGGTTGATTGGTTTTCGTTTAATGAAAAGAATGTTATAAAGTTTGATAATTAAGTCTAATTTAATTAAAATTATTTTTTCACAAACTGCTTTGTGCAACTCATTAGATTCCTAATATATTGACAATAATTATAGATTATAATTTAATTCATGATTAGAATAAGATAAATTAAAACTTCTTTTAATTTATATTTAATTCTTCAATTTAATAATTTATAATCATAAATCAAGATTGACAACTGTCAACATTTCATAACCACTCAAATATTAGGAATGTCAAAGTAGTTTGACTTAACCTATCTATGCATGATTATAATATAAATTTAATTATTTTGTCATCTAATGTTCCAATTAAACAGAGTATGGATATAATATCTACTCTTTTATGTCCAATTATGTTCGTACTTGCTAGTTAGTAATTGATCTATAATTAGTATTTGAAAATGGCTTATCCAATGTCAATTCAATCTAGTTAGAGAATTTCATAAATCATTGCTAATCAATAATAGGAGAACATTCTCTCTAATTACTTTAGAGTGACGAATCTTTTATTGATACTCAACTATCTCCATATGGTTCATACTGCATTCAAGTACTACTGACTGAAATATCCTATGATAGTTTATAAGTAGTATCAAAACATAGTAATCCCCGCATGAGATACCTTGGTCATATCAAGTCTAAGAATCAATTATACAACCATCATTATGAAAAACATCTACAAGCACATAAGTTATATTTCATTTAGGATTCTCGTAGTTGGGTCAGTTCAGTGACTTGTTCTCTAATAAGCACTCACACATTAGCTTAAGTATCTCCATACTTTAATCTATAAGATCAATTACTTTTTCATAAGAAAGAAACATAATGTGTGCTAATTTTACCATTTCAACAATATTCTGTCTTGATGAAACTACAACTAGGAACATTTAGAAATAATATATAAATGTAAATTGAATTTCATAATTATGATCTCATCATAATTTCAATTACTTAGTAATTATTCCATAAATTTTACCTTTAATATTAAAACATCAAATGTAATTAACTTAATATATAGAGATAAAAATGTTTTTTATTAATTAAATAATAATGTCAAACATCAAATTACAACAAATTGATTGACTGTAAGGGCATAAACTAATCAATCACCTATGTATCTAATACCATATCCATCCATATGTCGAACATGTCTCTTATGAGAAAATAACTTAGTGAGAGGATCTACAAGATTCTCTTCAGTGGAAACTCGCTCCAATGTTATGTCTTTCTACTCCACTATCTCCCTAATCAAGTGAAACT
This sequence comes from Erythroxylum anguifugum, assembly GCA_027478595.1. Taxonomy (NCBI): domain Eukaryota; kingdom Viridiplantae; phylum Streptophyta; class Magnoliopsida; order Malpighiales; family Erythroxylaceae; genus Erythroxylum; species Erythroxylum anguifugum. The sequence goes on from JANIPN010000218.1 coordinate 23,038,667, forward strand.
TTTTGAGTACATGTTTAGACCATTGATGAGACATTGGTTCATTTCCCTGTTCAATAGCACTGTTGTTATCAAAGTACAATGTTAGGAATCATTCCAAATTCAATGATGAATTTCTTGATCTAATCTATTTCCTTTGTCACCTTTAACATTGAAATGTATTCTGCCTCAGTCATTGAATCTGCAATGGTTGGCTGTTTGGAACTCTTCTAACTTATCACACCACCATTTAGATTGAAGATGTAGCATGACTGTGACCTACTATCATCTTGATCTGATTGGAAACTAGCATTTGAATACCCTTAAACTCTTAGTCCAACTCCTTCATAGACCAAGAAAATATCTTTAGTTTTTCTCAAGTACTTTAAGATGTTTTTCACAGTCTTTTAGTGACATTTACCTGGATTGGCTTGAAACCTACTCGTTATGCTCAAAGCATAAGATACATTTGGTCTAATACATAACATCACATATATGATTGATCTAATTGTTGAAACATATGGAACACAATATATTTTATCTCTTTCTTTTTGTGTCTTAATACACATACTCTGTGAAAGAGAAATCCTATGCGACATGGGTAAGAATCCACTCTTGGAATTCTACATGCTAAACCTCTTGAGCACTTTATCTATATGCATATATTAAGACAACCCAAGCAACCTTTTTGATATATCTCTATAGATCTTTATTCCCAGAATATAGGTTGCTTCTCCCATATCCTTCATGGAGAAGTTCTTGGATAACCAAATCTTTACAAACTAAAGCATAGGTATGTTGTTTCCAATCAACAATATGTCATCCATATATAGCACTAGGAAAACGACTGCACTCCCTCTAACATTCTTATAGACACATGGTTCATCCACATTTTAAATAAAATTAAAATTTTTGATTGTCTCATAAAAAAGGATGTTCTAACTCCGTGACGCTTTCTTAAGTCAATAAATATAGCTTAAGTCAATAAATATACTTTTGTAACTTACATAATTGATTAAGAAATCTCTTAGATTCAAAACCTTCACGTTATGCCATGTACACATCCTCCTGTAAATTCCTATTAAGAAATGATGTTTTGACATCCATCTTCCATATTTCATAATCATGATATACTGCTATAGCTAATAAGATCTTAATGGATTTTAGTATAGTTACTGGCGAAAAGGTTTCATCAAAATGAATTCCTTGTTTTTATTTATAACCTTTAGCGACTATCCTTGCTTTGTACGTATATACATTACCATCCATGTCAGTTTTTCTCTTAAAAATCCACTTGCGTCCAATAGGTACAATACCATCAGACACATCCACCAAAGTCCATACTTGGTTAGTGTACATGGATTCCATTTCAATTCTCATGGCTTCATGCCATTTTAAATAATCAATGTCAGATATTACTTCTTTAAAAGTAATAGACTCATCATGTACGAGCGATGCATTATCCTTCCCCTTCTCAATATGTAGATCTAATCTAGTGGGGGGACGACGTATACTACTATTTTGTCATATACTATGTGTCTCTTGAACCCTCGGTTGTACATCATATGTATCAACTTGAGGTTCTTGTTCCATCTTGATGTGAATTTATGGCTTTTAAACTTCTCTAAGTTTTACCTCACTCCATCTACTTTCTTTGAGAATAAATTCTCTTTATAAGAATTTGGCATGTCTTGAGATAAACAACTTTTGCTCAAGAGGATGGTAAAATTGATATCTGATACTTTCTTTCAGATACCCCATAAATTTGTATTTATCTGATTTAGCTTGAAGCTTATCAGATATATAACCTTTCATATAAGCATCACATCTCCAAATCTTTAAGTGTGACAATCTTGGTCTTCTAGCAGTCCATACTCATATGTTGTCTTGTCAAATGATTTGGATAAAACTCTATTTAGAAGGTAAGCAACAATTTTAATGGCACATCTCTAAAAGGAGATAGGAAGGATTGCATGAGCATGATTCATTACAGAATGTATTATATCTAATAGAATACGATTTCTCCTCTCAGATACTCCATTATACTGTGGAGTTGCAGGAGGAGTCAATTGTAAGAGAATCCCATTCTCTTTTGGGTAACCAAGAAACTAGTGGTCTAAGTATTCACCAACTCGATCTGATCTAAGTGTTTTAATACTTTTATCAGTTTGTATCTCAACCTCAATTCTAAATTCTTTAAACTTTTCAAAAGACTAAGACTTTTTTTTCATTAAGTACACATAACCATATCTAGAATAATCATCTTTGAACGTAATGAACTATGATAATCCACCTCTAGCACTAGGAGACATAGGCCTATAGACATCTGAGTGTATTAGCTCTAGTAATGCACTAGCATGCTCTCCCTTTCCACTAAAAGTTAGTTTGGCCATCTTTCCCAATAAACAACATTTACAAGTTTCATATGATTCATATTCAAAAGGATCCAAATATCATTCCTTATGTAACTTTGTGATTCTAGTTTGGTTAATAAGACCTAACCTACAATGCCATAAATAAGATAGATTTTGGTCACTTAATTTTTTTTCTTGCTATTTATGTTAAGAATTGACCTTTCAAGATCTAATTCATACAAATCATTTGTAAGTAATCAAGATCCATAATAAACATCATCTTTATAAAAAGAACAACTCTTATTCTTAATAATAAAGACAAATCCATTTAAATATAAATAAGAAACATAAATGATATTTCTTGTAATAACTGAAACATAATATCAACTATTTATTTCTAATACAAGCCCAGAAGGAAAAGTTATACTACAAGTTTGCACAACTAATATAAAGCTCTTGCTCTATTGCTAACTTACAGGTTTACTTCACCTTTCTTTAGCGATCTATTCCATGTTAACAATTGTATTTATTACATATATGAGAACCACATCTATTATCTAACACCCAAGTATGTGGTACAGAAGTAGAAAGATTGATATCAATCATAAACGTACCTGAAGAGATAGCTTTCGTAAGCTTCTTATCTTTTAGTGTAACAAGATAAGATGGGCAGTTCCTCTTCCAGTTTCCATTGATTCCACAGTGGAAACATATGCCTTTGTCATTACTCTTCTTCTTGACATCTCCTTTTGGCTTTACTACATTAGCAAAAGCGTTTTGTTTCTTATTCTTCATAGAGCTCTTTTTCTTGCTTTTGGAAGAATCCATAACAAGAACATAAATGGGTTCCTTTTTAAGACACTCCTTTATACTCTTGATCATATTCAACAATTCAGGTAATGACATATCTTTTGGTTCATGTGGAAGTTCATAACGAACCGTGAAAAGCTTGAACTGAGAGACTGCAACACCAGATCAACACTTAACACGTGGTCCATGACAAAACTTAATTGGGCTGATTTTTCAATATACCCAATCATCTTCAACATATGTACTTAACTGAAGATCCTTATACCATTTTGCATTGAAATAGTGCCTCGGAGGATTGATACCACTCTACCCTACTTTGTGCACCAAACAACTCCTTATAATAAGTGCATCTATGTTCTTATGTTGCCTCTAAAGCTCTGGAAACATGCTAGCTAACATCATACATGTAACTTGCTCAACGTTATCAATATAATGTTGATATTTCTCCTAAACCTCATCAGTTGCTTCTGAACTAGGCTCTGGTACAGCAAGAGTATAAAGAATGTGCAACTTTTTTTCTTGCTTAAGAACTATTTTCAAGTTTCAATACCAGTATGAGAAGTTAGGTCAAATCAGATTGTTAGCATCCATGATGCTCCTGAACATCAGGTTGATACTCATCTTCTAATTTGGTAACTGAAAGACATAAAAGGAGCAAGTATTAGTTTATATCCAAAAATCAAATAAAATAAGGACTTTAATAAATATTTTATTACTTCCACTATTTTATTCAAAATAATAGCCCTTACTATTAAACCGGGAAATTATTAAATAATTTCCTAGTGGGTTAGGATCCCATTCAAAAATAATTTATCTTGAATTTGCTCAACAAACAAACAAAATTTAAATGAGGTAGATAATAATTGTATCAATCACATCTTATGCGACTCCTAGATTTGTTAGGTGATAACTTTTTGTCAAAATATATCATATATATGATTCCTAACCCTACCTCTAAATCCATATGATCATGAGTTTGCTTACCCAAATAATACAAATTTAGTTAAATAGGATCTATTAATTTAAGATAAAACATATTCGAGTTAAAGTTACCTTAACTTTACTCAATAAGTCAAGCAACAAACAGAACTTTAATTTTATTCTTAAATAATGGAAGACAACTATTACGTTCCTAATGTGTACTTAATATTTAGTTAAGAGATTTAAAATTTCAAAAATTTTTGGTCTCATAATAAATAATATAATCTCAACATATTTATAATTTCTAACATAATCTGGTAATGAAATAAATTATTTAAAATATTTGCTTAATTCTAGTTATTGATTTGATTACTAACTTAATTTAATCATTCAACTTCTTAAAAAATTAAACTAAAATTTCAAAAATATTTGTAATAAAAATTACCCCTTGAAAATAAATTTCAAAAATTAGGAAAACACTTTTAAACTAATTTAAGCTCTATTAAACTAATTCAATTGAAATTAAGGCTTTAAAACCATTAAAAATCAAACAAAATCAAATAGGAAGAGTTTGCCTGGTGCGTGCAGGGGTGCGTGTAGAACGTTGACTGGTGCTCGCAATTCCTGCGTAGTCACAGTTGTTCTCAGATGCATTCCCAAAAGTTGGGCGCGTTCAGATTCTAGAGTTTTTCTTGCCCTCTTACAATTTGCTTCTCTCTCTCGACACCGTCGTCACTTGCCTCCACGCTACCTCCCAGTTGCCACACTTCCCCGTCGTTAGTGGTTCTACGTTTGTTCCAGTTAAGGGCGTTAACCACCCTGGCAACGCCACTAGTTTACGACTGAACCAGTGGTGATGTCACTGTTTGATTCAACCAAATAGCACAAGCCAAAAACACGGGCAGCAGGTACATGCAGTAAACAACATACGCAAAAAATCAGAATATCTAGAACCTGAAGCACAACAAAGGAGCAGACGTAATGCGCTTATTAAATTTCCAGAACCCATATACACGCCTAAACCAGGTATTCTTCAAGGAAAACATACGCAGCAGTAGGCAAATTAAACATTTTTCAGAAGCAGGAATATGGCACAGTGATAAAATAATTTTTTTACAATTTTGGATCAGATTTCGATAATTGAATAACTCCAATAATAAAATACAAATCATAAAATAAAAAATTGTACCTAATTTAATTTTTCTTGTTAAATTTTTTTGAAAGTTTTTCAACGTGTTAACCATGAGCTTATGAGCTGTTTGTTTGTCTAACCGCTAACGGTATCTACAGAGTAGCTTTTCAACTATTGAGAGAAAGTAAGTAAGAATGCTAGCTCCCTAACCCTTATTCCTATTTATAGAAAAAGAATTATAGTTTTTTTAAATTTCTATTAAAATTAATGATCAAGCATATACAAATTAATACTTTATTTCTACCGTTAATTAGTTAACAATATAGTATAGAGCGAACTAAGAGTTGATCCTCCAAAGACAATGTTGTTTATTAAAGTTTCATTTCGAATGCAAATGAGTGTTTTTGCTAGTAAGGAACATTAATATGTAAGTGTATGAAAATTTTCTTCCAAACAAACTAAAATTTATTCAGAAAAATTCAGACCGCAAAGACAAGGTGAAACACCTATAATTTGATGTCGAAATTAGCTCAAACTCATGCACAAATTTTACACATGATCTTTACTAATTTTCAGCCCCTTTAAGCAGAAAATTATGATCATGAAATCCAAGAAATCAGATATGAAAATTACCCACTAAAATAGCAGGTAATTCACCTAATTAAACTTCAAAGATTGTGTCCAACTTAAATCCCTTTAATTACCCGAAGTGTGAGCTGATATTTATCATGTCTTTGGCACTTAAAACAAGCTAACATCAAGTTGGAACATTAGAAAATCAGAAACTAAAAAACAGGATGTAAAGAATGCAAATTTAGCTTCTTTGAACAGTCATGAATGCTTCTTTTAGGTTCAATTTAATTTCATCATCTTTCAATTAAATTTCTAGGCATACTAGACTGGAAAATAATGCTGAGAAATCAGGAAAATATGTTAAAATCATGTTGAGAAATCAGGAAAATAACCGCAAACCTTCAGCTCTCAGATCTAATTGTATCAACAGTCTAACAAAAACAATTTCAAATTCAGTTTGCATATTTCTAAAATTCCAGATTAGGAAATTAACTTCAACAGGTTTTCTAATTGCATTATAGCATCTAAATAATCCCCTCATCATACCCAAACATAAAAACAAGTACAGAAGACTAGTTCCTAGGCATAGATTAATCATAATCAAGTAAATACGCAAACTAGTTCCTACTGAACAACAATCTGCACATCAAACCAGATTTTGTTGTTCTCAAATTAATTAAGTTCTTTAAATCCTTTAGCTCATGGTCACAACTTATAGGAAAGCATAGTAGAACAGTCCACCTACATGCACAAATGGCGGGTTTATAAAAAATTTTAACTGATTAACAAAAAAAAAATAGAAATTGTTAACACTAAAAAGAAAACATAAAGAAAAATAAACATTCATATTAACAAGTGATGAAGCATACATTAAGCCCTATAAATTTAGTCATCTAAGTTTAGATTTTTATCGTCGACGTCTCGAACTATAAAGTAGGACACTGTAGAGACACTCATCAGCTGAGTTTTCCCTATCTCCCTTTATCAATTTAGAACAAAACCAGCCTGACTCTAAATTGATTAATACAGTTCTCTCCAAGAAGATATCATTAGCCCCAAGAACTTCAACCAACCAGCTAACAAAATCCCTAGATCATGTGACACTCTAATTAAATCTCAGCCCTTTGACTGACTAATGAATTAATTAGTTGCTACTTGACTTGGTAAACTTAATAGCAATCACAGACTAAAGACTAAACGATAGCATTCAATTTACATTCAAATATATCAAGACGTCTCTCAATTATTTAAGAACATAAATCATAAATAAATTATTATTAACTTGAAAATAGTTGTCTTAAATCATCCAACACCAAACACCAAGATGGAAAACTGAATTAAAAAACTTTAAAAACAAATTAAACCTAAAGTACTAGCTATAAGGAGAGTAAGAGTGAGAGAGACTCATTCTAGTGATAGCCTAGACTTAACAGATTGACAACCACTTTGAGCCGATACCTCAACCTGCGAAATCCTCCTCCAACGGTCTTGACCCAGCTCAATTCCAATGGTTATTTAGCTCTCGTACCACCTAAATGCGTCCTCAAACTAGCCTTCTGCGCAAATTTGTGACTCTTAATTCAAGTGACATGCTCGATGATTCTCCTCCAAAGTTGCTTTTGTTTAATAAGTTTTCGAGAGCCTCCCAAAGTCGCACATTCTTCTCATTTCTGTTGATTGGCTTTGATCAAATCCATTTTAAATGGATATGTAGATGGATTCTAGCTTATCTCTTCTATTTTGAATGGATTTTGTTGATTTGATGATCTTGCTGTTTGCGTTTTTCCTCTTAGCTATCTGATGTTTTTACAATGCATTTTGTTTTCTAGCTTCTTTTTCCTCTGCTGCGTTGCGTTTCGTTTGCTCTACTGCTTTTTTGTCTTGCATTTTCTGCTTTCTTTATTGCATTGTCATTTCCTCCTTGATTGGTCTGTTGTGTTTTTAGCTTTTTGGGTTATTGGTGTTTCATTCCTCTGTTGTTGTCATTTTTATGCCCTTCTTATTTACTCGTTTTTGTCTTGTGTTTTATCTCCTTGACTGCTGTTGTGTTTGATTTCTTCTCTAATTGCATTAGGGCATTATGCCTACAATAAAAAACATTTTGACTTAGGCTAATTTTTACAGGAAAATTTAGAATAAATGATTTTAGGCCTTCAATAATAAAATGCGAATAATCATGCCCAAATGTGTAATTAAAAATAACTAAATGGTCTAAGTTTAAAAGAATAAAAGATGTAATATTTTGCACTTATCAAATTCCCCCGCACTTAGCTTTTGGCCATCCTCGATTAATGAAACGTATAATTGAAAAAATGTTTGATAAAATGCTTAAACTAGACTCATAACTCCACCTCAATTTCCTCGACAAGACAACTAGATCAAAAGAACTAAGTAGAAATTAAAACAAATTTTATGTTAGCAAAGAAAACAATGAAAACACTTGAGTTATGAGACGTCACACCATTCACAAGAGCTAACTAAAGCATTGAGATTCATGACATGGAGGCAAGTTTCCTTAACATATCCTAAGTGATCAATAAGGATTAGAATGAAGTGGTTTCAATGGATAGACCCTCACAAGGATATGTTTTTATGCACTCAACTCTCATAGCGTTTATTAGGTAATGTGTTTTACTTAAAAGCTCAATTCTAATGAAAAGCTCAACTATAAGCTTGCATATTGTCTCAATTCTCCACTACTAGATATAGGACAACGTACAACACAAATCAAAGGACTTTAGAGGGTTATAATGAGGTTTATGGTAAGGATAGGAAAATATTTAGGAATGTGGACTAAATGCCAAGACAAGTGGAGTAAAAGAAACTTAAAAAAAAGGAGAGAAAAGATCAACCATGCATCTCTATCTCATAAACATTGTAAAGTAAAGACCTCCTTTCATACTCCTCAAATTCACGTAAAAAACCATCCACCGTCAAATAGAATCAGTTTCCCTTCTTCAATTTAACTCTCAAGCATATCCAAACCACTTCTTCACCAAAATGAAGTGATGAACACCAGGCTTATGAGTACCGTACCGTACCGGCCGGTACCGGCCGGTACGCTGGAAAACGGTACCGGTACGAGTACTAAAATTTCGGATGAAAATTTCGGTTGGTACCGGCGGATTTCGGTTGGTACCGGCCGGTACCAACAATTCCGAAATTTTCCGGATCATTTCGTAAAAATTAAAATTTTCAGGGACCA
>JANIPN010000218.1:23060956-23074651 GCA_027478595.1 Erythroxylum anguifugum
TTAAGTGATCTCCCTAAACTACCCTTCATGCATAAGTTACCACCTTAACACCTTAATTAAACACTTATGCCACTTAAGCTTATTAATACTAACATGCTAATTAAGTCCAACACAATTCAATCTATCAAGACCCCAATAATCATCTAATCATGCTTAGTCAATTTTTAAAAAAAAATCAGGGGCCAACAATAAATGTATGTAATAAATTTCCTAAGATGAACAAACCGATGTCATATCCTAATTAACATGCATACTTAAACAAAGATACTTAAAAAATAAAATGCATAAGCTAATATGCCTTTACAAATTCAATGACTATGTTCAAAGCTAAAATACTTCCATCAGGTTATTGCCATTAACACATTCACACAATTCACACATATGCAACATATGTTCACACCATATCATCCTAATCAAAAACTAACAATACGGTGTGCAAAATTCAAACTTATGATGTGCCAGTACAAAATCTAACATCCCGACACTTAGACAACACAAACAAAACAACAAATAAAAATAAAAATGACAAGAAAAAAAGGAAAGGTTAAAAGCATAAAACCAGGAGATTAAGGTGGTGACGGTGATGGTGATGGAATGTGAAGATACTTTTGGCCATGAAATTCCAATAATTCTTTCCCTACAATACAAAAATAAAAATAAAAATAATACCAAAACAAATTAAACTTATCCTAATTCTTGGGTTGCCTCCCAAGTAGCGCTTAGTTAATGTCATTAGCTTGAAGTACTCTTCCTTTCACACTCAACTTGAGTCAATTATGAGTGGCTTGCTTCCACCCATGTCGCTCAATTTTAGTTCATTTGTTTGTAAATAACCTACATATTACAAGATAATTAAAAGGACATAATTAATCAAATCAAGAAAATTAAGTACATTCAATAATGCCCTTTTAAGCAACAAACTGTCAACAAAATAAGGAATAATGAAACTCCCTGAATATTCTATCGAATCCAACGGTTTGTCTTATAAGAGGGTGAGTTGTGCTTTTTCTTCCTTATTCACCCTCGTCTTCTCTTCTACTTTCACTTCATGAACACAGGCTTTCATATCTTCTTCAACTTCTATTTCTATTCGCATATGTTCTTCTTCCTCTCGCCCCTTTAAAGATTTGACTTCATCAATTCTCATAAATGAGCTACCCTCCTTCGGATTCTTTAATAACTTATTCATATTGAATTTCACTTGTTCATCTCCAATCTGAAGGATGAGGTTGTCTTTATGGACATCTACTAAGGCTTTTCCCGTGGTCAAAAATGGTATACCAAGAATGAGCAGACAAGTTTGATCCTCTTCAAAGTCTACCACGACAAAATCCTTAGCAATGAAAAACTTATCCACTTTTATAGGCACATCCTCTACCAAGCTTAATGGTTTATTTATCGATTGGTCCACAAAATGAATATGCATAAATGTTGGTTTCACATCTCTTAGCCCCAATTTCCTAAAAATCAATAAAGGCATAAGGTTTATACTTACGCATAATTCCCATAAACATTTTGAAATCTCTAAATTACCACCTATTGGGTATTGTAAAGCTCTTTAGATCTGTCAACTGTGAGGCCATATGGTTGGTAATTAAGGAGATGGAGGTTTCTGTCTTGGCTACCATTTGATTATCGTCCCAAGTTCCCTTGGTAGATAATATGTCTTTAAGGAACTTTGAATACTTATGCCTGCATTTCAACACTTCCACAAAAGACAAGTAAATTTGTCATTTCCTTAACTTTTCCACGAACTTTGTAAATGGTACATCTATTTCATTATTCTGAAGTCTTTGTAGGAATGGTATTTTTGGTGTGTAAGGTGGAGGAGGAATGTATAGAGGGTTTTCATTATTGTCTTCATCCTTTTTCTTCTTCTCTTGCTCTTCTACAAAATGGGTCTTAGCTTGTCTTTCCACTGATTCTTTTAGCTCTTTCCCACTTCTAAGTGTGATAGCTTACATTACTCTCTTGGATTTACTTCCATGTTGCTCAGAAAGTTTTCACACTTCTCTTACAGAATTCCTTGCAAAGCTGAATCATTTAAACTTCTAGGTTGTGAATAAAAGATCCATAATCTTCCGTTACTTACTCAAACTTCCCTTCCAGTCTCTTCTAGGCCTTTTTCATTTTCATGAGTTTATTTATGATCTCATCCAATTTAGAATCATATGAGCTGGACTCATCTTATTGAAATCCTAGCAGGCCTTGAATTCCCATTTGAGTTCTTACATTGTTAAACCAAAAGAAATCTGGGTGGTTTTACCACCTTAGATTATAAGTTTTCCAATAAGGATGATTACTTTCCTGACCAAATTATGCCTCATTGAAGTTCGCAAGGGTCCATTGCTCCCTATGATATATTTCCTTCATCATTGTTCTTTCTATCTCTTCTTAACATTTAACTTTTTGGATTCCTCATAGTTGCCTTGTGATGTCCAAATTGATGTGTCTTCTATTTTGCACCCAAACTTCCTTCTCTTTCTTTCTTTTTTTTTTAATTTCATGTGATTAGGTGTCACAATCACAAGAAAGAGAATTATTAAGACAAATGAATTCAAAAATTCCTAAACTAATTCCTTGGCAACAGTGACAAAAACTTGTTGATCAATTTTTATTTAATGTAAAACCCTCAATATCTACAAGCATATGAATTGTAACTTGTAGTATCAAAGGTGTCGATCCTATGAGGAAATAATTAAAACTAAATGAACCTAACTTTGTCTAAGGAGATAAAAGATGATTAGAACAAAATAATTAAAACATTAAAACATTAAATCAAGCAAATAATCAAATTACAAATGAGCTACCACAAATATATGAGGAGAATCAAGGATGAAGTTTAGGATTCATTCTATCGTTATTTTGCTCCTTAATCGCTATTGATTCAATTATGTGTTGGTCCTAGATCTTCTAAGGGATTGACTACTCTTTCTCAAGACCTAATCAATTAACCCTAATTGATTATCAAATTCCAGATTTTACAACCTTTTGATTCACAAAATCTACCTAGTGTCTTCAACTAGTTCTTAAGTGATCTATCGAATAATTAGGTCCTTACATGAGATCTCTTTTTGTATAATTACCAATTTGATACTTGGGAGACTTGTTAGGTCACTAACTCTCATTACTTAACCATTACTTTCGACTCACTCTCTCGATTTATTATCAAAGTATTAGCATATCCAAACATCACAACACCAAAAATTAAATTGAAATCAACAACAATCAAGCCACAAAACAACTTAAGAACAAATCCAAATATGATAATTAAAGCATCCTAAACGTGAATAACATATTCAAATCCAAGTTACACATCAATTTCAATGAAATAAGCAAAGGAAAGAAAGAAAGAACTTGATTTGAACTCAAACTTGAAATATGGAATTTCTGAATTGCTCTTCTTGCTCCTTTTTGCTCTCTCACTTGAGAAGATGGTGGCTACTCTTTTTGAGTGTTTTATATTCTTAAATAGTTCTTAAGACTTATAAGGTTCTTTTTAGGGTTTAGCTACTTAATTTTGTTCCCAAAAATAGCCCCAAAACGTTAAAATTACAAAAAGAGTCGCGTGTTGAAAAAGCTGAAATTTGTTGGAATTACTATCTGCAATCTCTATCGCCATGATTGTGGCTAGCTTCCATATTTCCAATTCTTCCCTTTTCTTCAATTTTCTATTTCCATACAAACATACAACAAACACCTCTTCAAATATAAAATTGAGGTCCAAATCATGCTCAAAATCATAAAAACGCTTAAAATATAAACAAACACTAATAATGACATAATTCTAACCCTATATACATGATAATAATCTAAGAAATAATCAAAAGCATAGTTAAACATCCATCAAAACATAGTATAATTGGCATCTATCAGTGAAGATGGGATAATGTTAACTCAAACTACTTTCTCAATCAAAAGAAGTTAACACCTAAGCAAGCTAAATGACAAGCTTTCTTGACGGAGTTTGACTTTAAGATGATGTACAAGCCCGATAAGGCGAACTTAATGGTAGACACATTAAATAGGAAGGGTGAGTTAATATCCTTATCACTTCCTAGTTTTCCTTTGAATGATCGAATGAAGGAAAGATTACAACATGATCATCAAGCCAAAGAGGTGTTAAAGCAAGTTGAGGAAGGAGAGACTCACAAGTTTTAACTTGAGAGTGGGTTGCTCATCACCAAAGGAAGCTGAATTTATGTGCTCAAGTGAGATGGATTGAGGAAAGAGATCATTAAGGAGTGTCATGAATCCTTATTGGCTGGTCATCCAGGGATGCATCGGGCCTTGAGACTTGTGGAGCATGCCTACTATTAGCCCCAAATGAGAGATAACATTGAGGTCTACGTGAAAAATTATCTTATGTGCTAACAAGACAAGGTGGAGCATAAAGCTTTGAGTAGATTGTTGCAGTCACTGGCAATTCCCAAGAGACCATGGGAGAGTGTCTCAATGGATTTTATTGTTAGTTTACTGAAAGTGGAGGGACAAGGCAACATAATAGTTATTGTAGACTTCAGCAAGTATGAAGTATTCATACCCGTGCCAATAAAATTTACCACGGAAGATGTTGCTCACTTATTCATTAGGAATGTGCTGAATTATTGGGACATTCCATAAACCATCATTGATGATAAGGACACTCACTTCACGGGACGATTTTGGATGGAATTGTTTAAGGTCTTAGGATGAAAGTTGAACTTCTCAACAAGTTTTCATCCATATATCGATGGACAAATTGAGCGAGTGAATGCCTTATTAGAGTTATATTTGTGGCACTATGTGAGTGCTAACAAGTGAGATTGGGTGAAGTTGATCGATGTTGCCCAATTCTCATACAATTTGCAGCAGAGTGAGTCTACTCAAGCTAGTCCTTTCGAGTTAGCTATGGGACGACAACCTTTATCTTTGCACACTTTTACTGTCGAGTATGGTGGCAAAAGCCATAGAGCATACTCGTTTGCCAAAATTTGGCACGAGAAGTCTTATATAGCAAGGGCATACCTAAATAGGGCAACCGTGAAGATGAAGAGTTAGGCTGATAAAAGGTGGAATTACGTAGAGTTTGACGAAGGAGATTTGGTGATGGTCAATCTCCTTTCTCATAGACGTACCGAAAGAGATGTTTATGAGGGCTTGATTCGAAAGTACAAAGGGTCTTTCCTCGTGGAGAAAAGGATAGGCAAGTTGGCGTATTGAGTCAAGATACCCTTACACTTGGAGAGAGAAAAGGATAAGTAAGTTGGCATATCTAGTCAAGATACCCTCACACTTAGAGATTCATCCTGTATTTCATATAAGTTTTCTAAAACCTTATCATGCCAATAAGGAAGATACTAGTAAAGGCGTGCATCCACTGCTGTGACCATGACGCATAAACACAGGGTTGAAGAGATCTTGGCACGTAGGATTATACTAAAGAGAGGCTCACATATAGCAAATGATGAGTACTTGATTAAATAGAAGGGACAACTAGAGAGTCAAGCTAGTTGGAAGCATGAACTTTCTCTTTGAAAATACAAAGGAAAGATTTGGGAGTTCCACCAAGACACGACTAGGACGTTATCAGATTAGGTGGGAAAGAATATCACGTTTCGAATGTTTTAAAGCCCACAAGATGAGGATTCAAAGAGTCTTCTAGAACATGGTATTATGGAAGATTATTGAAGCTTCTAGAACATGGTAAAAGCTTATGGAAGACCATGGAAGCTTCTAGAACCTGGTAGAAGCCTATGGAAACTTATAGAACATTGCAAAACATCATGGAAGTTTATAGAAGCTTGTAGAACGTTGTAGATAGGTATACATTGTACGTGAAACATATAAAGTAGTGTAGAGAATTCTAGAAAGTCAATGTAGACCATTAGATCGAGTAGATCTTAAACGTCCACTGTAGATAGGAACTAGTATATATACCCCTTAGAAGTTACCTCATTTGTATCATAGAGAACATCATAAACATTGTAGCATTCTTGAGAGAGTACTTTAATAAAAACATCTTTACATTCTTCCACATTCCTTCTTCTTTGTAGCAAAGTGTTTCGTGTAGAAGGTTGACTTAAGGACGAGAGTATATTCAATTGCCGAACAAGCGTTGGTGAAAGTTTAAGCCTGTTATAGAATGCCCTTGGTAAGTAATAATGGTTGTCCAGCTATGTCCAGTTTTTGTAGACGGATCTTACCTGGCATTTGTACACGGGGACACCTCAACTTCGTACTTTGACGATGTAAAGATCCAGTTAATATATGAAAAGAAAATAAGTGAAATTTCCTTATTATAGAAATTGGATTCATACTAGTGGGCCTTAGGTGAGAGGCTAAGCCCGACAACGGTTATCCACTTCTCATCCAGATTTAACCTTAACCATGCCAGAGACGAGGTAACAAACCCATTACCATAATCGTGGCGAAACCATTAGCACACAATTGAATTAAGCGTCACTTCTTCCTTCCGACAATTGTTCCTTGGCAACCTATCATTAGCTTCGACAAATTCCTTGCATTACACAGCTTTATAAAAGTTGGTTGGCACCGTTAGTTATGGAATTAGCTACTAGTGGTGATTTTTGCTCTCCAATCAATCGAAATGCATGTGGGTCATGGCCAAAGATGGCTTCTTTCTCATGTGGGTCGTGGTCAAAAATGGCTTCTTTCGGTTTCCACACTCGTGGGCGTCGATGGGTTCCAGTACTTGCAGTGAATTCATCAATACCTTCAAATGGGTATGTTGGTGGAAACAGAAGTAGCAGTGGCTTTAGATACAACATTGATACTGGTACCAGTTATAAGAGGATTTACAAGAGACTGGAGTCCTGTTTGGTGGTACCTCCGCCTAAAGAGATGAAACCACGTGCGATCATTAAGTTCCTCGGTGGTGCCTTTATCGGAGCTGTCCCTGAAGTCACCTACAGGCACTTTCAGCTCCGCTACTTCCTTTCTCTTCGCTTTGTTTAATTTGTTTTAACATTTTGTACTTCTCTTGTGCATTGTTGTCTATGTCTTTGGCAGCTATTTCATTGAGCTTCTGGCGAAAGAGGGGTATCTTATTATTTCGGTTCCTTACAATGTGACTTTTGATCATGCCCAAGCTACTAGTCAAGTGTATGAGCGATTCAATGCTTGCTTGGACTTGATACTAACATCTGGGTTGCCTGATGCCAATCTAACTCCTGCCCAGCTCGTTGATCTTCCTATTTTTTCTGTTGGTCATAGGTGCTTTCGCTTTCTCGGTGTCCCAACTTTTGTTTGTTCTCTTATGAATTTTTTGTAATTACAAACATATGGTGACTGAATTGTATATGTCCTTGTGTTACTCGGATGTTGTAGCAATGGTGCACTTCTCCAAGTTCTTACAGGAAGTTATTTCTGTGACAAGATACCAAAGGTATGGCTTTTCGTTGCTATGCCTGGCTCTTTAGTATTTTGCTCGTCAGGAAGGTAATTGCAGAGACATAGGGGTACTAGCACTATGTTGTTCAAGCCTGCTTATAGATAGAACTCAAACAATTAGTGGAATGTGACAAAGAATATTATCTCGTGTGGAAGGCCAATGCGATAATTTCCTTCAACAACCGGCCTGCTACAGAAGCAGTACCATACTTTGAGCAGGTATAAATATTTTATTTGCACTTAGTCCTCCCACTTATCAAAGACTATGATGGCATCTCTTATAGAATGCTAATTCTTGTTTCCTGTGGAAGCTTTACTTTGCATATAGTCTGGAGTTATTTATCTGGGTTGTTTCTCTTTCTGTACCTGTGGACATGATCCCTGTCCCTCTATACCTTTCCATTAGTTTTCTCATTTTTGGTATATCAGCATGTTTTTTGGATTTGAATGCTGAGATCATAAAACAATAATATTTCTTTTAGTTACAACCGCCTGTTTGGCTTTTTCTACAATTAAAACAAGCTATGAAGCAGCAACATGCATGGCTTTGGGATTTGAGGTGCTGAGATCATAAAACAGTTGATCTTTTTGTCAGTTACCAGCTGCCTATTGGCTTTTAAGGAAGCATCTATCTTTAACATGTTCCTAGTGAGCAGAAGGCATGGAAAATAATCTGTACATTAAATTTAGAGTAAGTGGAAAATGGTTAAAATGGCCACTTTGCTTCATTTTGAGGGTAGAGTTATTTTCTTGTTGCAAATAATATTCCTGGCAAATATCAGGCCCCTGAAGAAGAATATATAAGATATATGATGATTTGACCATTCCTAACCCGTACAATGAAGTTTGGCTAATATCCTTGTGTTGTGGTTGCTTGCTGCTCTTAATTTTATGAATTTGTTATTCTTTTAGTACTGAAGATCAATTCTTCAAGGTTGTTTCCATTCTTTTAGTACTGAAGATCAATTCTTCAAGGTTGTTTCCATGTCAACATTTAGTTTGAAAGAATATCTGGTCTTCATATTACAAAATGCGAACAGCAAATGCTCTGGGCATATGGTCATAAAATTTCTAGGTAATTCTTCATGAAACATTTTAGAGAATTGGCAAGAATTAGTATTTTGTCTCTATTAGAATTAATTAATAACTCTAGCTGATGAGAGCAATCCAACTTAGTTATTTTGGTCAAAGCAATAATTGCTATTAACATTACACTGGAACCTGCAGTTTGGTCCACTAGTTAATCAAATGATGCCTGTTGTGGAAGCATCTCCAATTTATACAATGGCTAGGAGCGCCTCAGGTAAATTGCTTATTAGCATTTCCTATTGTGTCTTATTCATTAGGTTTTTCCGATATGTTTAAGTTTTAATTAATTAACCTTGATAATCTGCAAGTGCACGAGTCGTTCGTGCAGTACCTAGGATATCGATCCCATAAGGAGGGATAATCTAATCCTAAAATCTAAGTCCAGAATAATTCACAAAATTCAAAATGTAACGGAAATAAAATGAGAATTCAATTTAACCAATCAAATCAATTCAAGAATCAATTATGAAAATATTAACAATTTAGCAATTGCAACACACACTTAAGAATCATCCTAAAGGAATTACCAATTGAGAGAAAAATAATTTTACCTATCTTTAATGCTAACCTAATCGATTATGAATTACTGGATTATTAGTTCTAGACGATCCTAAGATTGATTACTCTCTCTCGAGTTATAATCATTAATCATAAATTATAAACCCTAATTATATTATGGAAATTACAATTTCTCAATAAACAACCTATCGAAAACCTTAATTAGATTTGAAGTTGTCCAATAAACTATCGGAAGCTTATTCAAGGTTTTTGTTCGCACAATTTTACTGATTTGATTTAATTTATGTTATATTAAATTACCTAACTCTCGTTATCCTAATTTAATTATTTTTTAATTCACCCTCTTAGTTTATTATCAAATTATGTCCATAATTAAATTACAATAAATCTAAATAACGCATAAAAAATTAGATTTCATTAGATCAAAGATAAAATCTTGAATGTGAGTTTAGAAACATCATCAACATCCAAAAATTCTATCATTAGCTGTTATTCCAATTCTATAAAATAATAAAATTGAAAATAACAGGAAATACGAAATTAAACGAACGACAGGAGGCAGTGAGGTCAGAAAATCCCTGATCTGGGAAGTATGTCGAGTCGGCTTCTTCTCCTCTTCTCTCTTCCTTCTCTTTCTCTATCTCTCGATACATTCGAGCCTTTTGTCACGATCGTGACATATGGGCTACAATTGTGAGCTAACTCTGGTGCTTCTGTCACGATTAGGCCACGATCGTGGGCCATTGTTTTGGCTCGAGTGTTTTCGAAATTTCTCCATTCTTCGATATTGACCCTGAAACATTAACAAACACATCAAGGCACCTAAAAAATGTAATAATTAGGCTCAAAGACTTGTACTAACCCATAAAACACTTGAAACATAAATAATTAACAAACTAACATAATTCTAACATAAAAACATATTAAATGATTGAATTAACAATTAAATACATATTAAATTAACCGCTAAAATATAATGCAATTTACACTTATCAACATCCCCACTTTTAAATGTTTGCTTGTCCTCAAGCAAATAAAACAATAAACAAATCAAGAAAACATAAAACACGCATATGCGATAATGAGATAATGACTTGAACTTAGCGAAACGAATTTAACTATAAACACAATCTTTCAAGTCGTACTAACTTATTAACAAGCGAAATCTGCGTCTAAGCACCTTGGACTAATTGCACAAACTAATCAAAATTTTAATGTTGAGTCTATTCACCTCTATCACTTGCACACACACATTGATAATCATTCAGTCAAAACAAAAGTGTAGTTATTTCTCAGTAGGTTTTCATGAAAAATCAAGCTATTAACAAGTTTGTTAAGTTTTTATTTAAAAACATTCTTTTTGTTGATTTTTCTTTAAGGACGTAAATCTAGTCTTTTTACGCGGAGACAAACATTTGTGATGAATGTCGATCCGGTTACTCAACTAAGTCATGTTGTTATTAAGCTGCTTGGTTGAAATGTCATTATAGCCTTTTTACACAAAAACATACATTTGTGATGTGTGTCGATCCGATTACTCAGCTTCATCACATTCTCAATTGGCTACTAGCTCTATTCATAACTCGAAGGCCAGCGGAATAGTTATTTTAATTAAACTTATACAACCTTTTTTCTTAAACAAAAATTTACCTACCTTATTGATTTAGCTAATCATTCTCATGAAAATGTACTAATGATGTCACTTATTTAATTGTCCTAAAATTATAAATGAGTATGACAAATTTCTAAGGTGAATGTACTAAGATCGTATTCCTAATCAACCAGCATATTTAGCCCTAAATAACTTAGGTCACTAATTTCACAAGCTAATAAATCTTCACAACCTAAAAAGCTATGTTTAAGGCTAAATCTACCCCATTAAGTCCTATCATCAATATGCAAAATTCACGTTCAAAATAAAAAACACACAACTCTCCCCACACTTGAATAACACATTGTCCTCAATGTGAGAAGGGTACACAAACACACCAGGGGAAACTAAAACTTGATATACGAAAAACATAAGAAGAAAATACTAACAAAAATGAAAAGAAAAGGGTTAGAACGCGAAACTGTTTATGGTGATGAAGGTGGTGATGGTGTTGGAGGTGGCAGTTGGACGCCTTGAGCCTCGAAGTAACGATGGATCCAACGTATATCCCGGCTCTATCGTCGTTGTGTTCGGGTCATCTCCTTCATTCTTTTAGAGTTCTCCGCAAGAGTATTTGTAATTACTTTGATGTTTGCGGAGATTGTATCAAGCACTTTCTTTTAGGTTTCACTGTTTCTTCTTCCTCCTCGGACTTTTCATTAGTAGAGTCCTCTTCTACTTATTGAGGCGGCGTTGTACTCAAACTCGCCTGATTAGCCATGATCTTCACATGTGTCTTTTGGTTGATATCTCGGAGTTCCATGTTATGGGACTTAAGGATTTCAGTAAGCCATAGATGATGATGATTTAGAAAATCTAAGAGGTGGACGGTTAAACCACTATAGTCCACACCATAATACTTAACAATGGTGGAAACCAAGTACCCCATACCCAAATTGTTATCCTCTTACGTAGAGTTGCAACAATAGCGTTCAGCATATGTGTGGAGGTGTACACTGAGATGCTGCGATCCATGCACCATAGCAGGAAAAGTTTTTTTGTTGAGCACTTGTTGGATTCTGATTTATCAAAAACCAATTGGCATATGAATTTGTGCAATAACAAGTGTTCATATGTTCTTATGATGTTGTGGGTATTTTTAGTGTCGAATTGCTCCAACTTAGTGAGCTCATTCCAATAGTGAGAAGCACGGAAATCATCGTGTTGATCGATAATGGAAGACTCAGGGAATCTACAAATATCGCACAAGATTTTGATGTTCAACTCATAGTTTTGTCCCTGTAACCTAAACTATATTTCTATGGGGTTACTAGGTTTGTAATATAGGGAAATGAAGAATTATAGAGTGAGCTCTTGGTAGACAAGATATTGGAAGTGTATGAATTTTGCCCAATGAATTCTTTCTTCTAAGTTCTCTACCCTATCCTGTAGTTCTAGCCTATCAAGTGTATCAAAATTAAAATATTTTGGGACTAAAATTTGTTTAGCATTGAGGGATTGGAAACGAATACCTTCCTCCTATGTGTAGATCGGGAAGGGTGCTCCGAAGTCTGTCGCCCAGTTCCTTCGCTTTAGTCTCGTGACTTTGTTTCGCTCCGATGATTGATCGTGCTTTGCTGACTACTTAATGTGCGACATACTGGCTTATGAGTAGGTAGAAGTTGGAAGAGACTGGAAGTTTGAAATTTGGGTAGAGACAAGTAAGAGTGTTTGGAGGTTCTAAAGATAAAGGAAAAATGAAAATGAGCGAAAAAGTGAAGTTAGAAATGACTATATAGGTGTATAGAGGGTAAAATGGTAAAAATGAATCTGAAATTTGCATGTCCCCTTTTAATGTGATCTGTAATTTTTTCACATTTTTTTCTTCTTTTGTACTTCTACACTTTTCCGAGATCACTTCTTAACTCTTTATAGCTCTTTCACCTCTCTTTTGCTGACTTCCTCGATCATCTAATTCATGTCGAAGTCCTATGTCTTCCCGATTTTATTTGGAAATGAAACAACCTAACTACGAAATCCAAACTATCTAAAAATCAAAGGAAATAACATGGAATTAACAATACATGAGTTGCCTCTCATACAGTGCTTCTTTTAACGTCAGTAGCTCGAACTCTTCTTTCATTGGAACTCAGCCGGGGTCAATTATGAGCAACTTGCTTTCACCCTTTTCGTTCAACATTAATTTTGTAGTTTGTAAATAAGCTATAAATTGCAAAATGATCAGAAGGACAATATTGATAAAGTTGAGAAAACTAATTTTACTAACAAACTGTCAATAAAATAGGGAATAACAAAACTCTCTGAATCTTTGCGGAAATACTAAACAGTTGTGTTTCTTTTCTCTTATTCATCAATACACAATTACGTGTATATATAGAAATAGAGCTAGCTAATTTAGGAAACTAGTATCTGTACATAATCTTCTAATATCTATACGTAATCTCCTAATATTTGTACACAATATCAGATCTGATATATGTTATCTGATATGATATTATTGACTCTTAGGAGTCAATAATATCTTAGGAAATATTCAACTGAATATTTCCCAAAACTGTCTGAATCTTTGCGGAAATACTGAACAGTTGTATTTCTTTTCTCTTATTCATCAGTAGACACTTACATGTATATATAGAAATAGAGCTAGCTAATTTAGGAAACTAGTATCTGTACATAATCTTCTAATATCTATACATAATCTCCTAATATTTGTACACAATATTAGATCTGATACATGTTATCTGATATGATATTATTGACTTTTAGGAGTCAATAATATTTTAGGCTGAATATTTCCCAACCCCCCTGTTATGGCTGACGCCTTTATTGGCAAAGGGTATAGTCGTAAGAGTAGGGCAGCCTAATAGGGCAACCTAATTCTATTTTGGTTAGTTTGATTTATTTTATTTAATTGTTTTAATTGCTTTATTTGAGTTATTTAGGATTCTTGTTTAGAGTCCTTATCGAATTAGGTTTATGAGTCCTTATCGAACTAGGTTTATTTTTTTAGGGAGTTCTTATTGGATCAGGTTATTTCCTAGCTTTGTAACCTCTATATAAGAGGCGTTTTCCATTCAATAAAG
>JANIPN010000218.1:23075686-23086142 GCA_027478595.1 Erythroxylum anguifugum
TTTCTCTTATTCATCAGTACACAATTACATGTATATATAGAAATAGAGCTAGCTAATTTAGGAAACTAGTATCTGTAAATATCTTCTAATAGCTATACATAATCTCCTAATATTTGTACACAATATCAGATGTGATACATGTTATCTGATTTGATATTATTGACTTTTAGGAGTCAATAATATCTTAGGAATAACTGAATATTTCCCAACATCCATCGAATCTAACAGTTTGTCCTGTAAGAAGGTGAGTTGCTCTCTTTCCTCCTTAATCACCTTTGTCTCCGTTGCTTCTTCCACTTCATGAACAAATACTTTCATAACTTCTTCAAACTCAACGTCTGTTGTCATCTGTTCTTTGTTCTTTTGTTTTTTAGAAGATTCGAACACATCAATTATTCTGAATGAGCTACTATCCTTCAGATTCTTTAATATATCATTCATGTTGAATGTCACTTGGTCATCAATCCGAAGGATAAGGTTTTTTTTCATGGACATCCACCAAAGATTTTTCGATGTCCACACATGGTATATCAAAATCTGGCGGATAATATGAGGGGTTTTCATCCTTTTCTTCATCATCTTTCTTGATTTCTTGGTCTTCTATAAGGTAGGGTTCAGTATGGTCTTCCACTGGTTCTTCTTGTTCTTCCCCATTTCTAAATGTGATAACCTCATATTGCTCTCGTTGATATAATTCCATATTGCTCAAAGAGTTTTCCACACTTCTCTTACAAAATTCATGGTAAAGTTGTTTTACTTAAATCTCCAGGTTGTGAATAGAAGCGACATGATTTTCTGTTACTTGATCAAATTGCTTTTCTAGTCTCTTCTAGTTCTCTTCTATATCTGTTAGCTTATCTATGATTTTGTTTAATTTAGAACCCCATGAACTGGACTCATCTTACTGAAATTCAAATAGGTCTTGATGTTTTAAGTGAGTCCTTATATTGTTGGACCAATAGAAATTTTGGTGATTCTGTCACCCCGGAGTATACATGTTCCAATAAGGATCGTTACTTTCCCAACGATACTGTGTCTCATTGTTGTTCGCAAAATTTTCTTGCTCCTTATAATATCTATCCTCTATCATTGTTCTTTCCATTTCTTCTTGGCATCTAGCTCTTCAGATGTCTAATTCTCACTTTAAGATGTCTTGATGTGTCTCTATTTTATTCCTCAAACTTCTTTCTTTTTTTTTTATTATTATTAAAAACAAAATATAGTAAAAAGCCTTAGACTAAAGAACCAAACTAATCGCCTCTCCGATAACGAAGTCAAAAATTTGGTCGAGTTTTTTTGATGTGTGTAATTTTTAATTAATTAACCTCGATAATCTGCAAGGGCACAAGTCGTTTGCGTAGTACCTAAGGTGTCGATCCCACGAGGAGGGATAATCTAATCCCAAAATATAAGGCCAAAACAATTCGCAAAATTCAAAATTTAACGGAACTAAGATGAGAATTCAATTTAATCAAGCAAATCAATTCAAGAATCAATCATGAGTTGCAACACACTCAATAATCAACCTAAAAGAATTACCAATTAAGAGAGAGAATTTTACCTATCTTTAACGCTAACATAATCGATTATAAATTATTGGATTATTGGTTCTAAACGATCCAAGGGTTGATTACTCTTTCTCAAGTTATAACCATTAATCTTAAATTATAAACCCTAATTAAATTATGGAAGTTGCAATTTCTCAATTAATAACTTATCCAAAACTTTAATTAGATCTGAAGTTGTCCAATAAATCATCGGAAACTTATGCAAGATCTCTCTTCACACAATTTTACCGATTTGATTTAATTCTTGTTCTATTAAATCACCTAACTCTCGTTAGCTCAATTTAATTATTTTTCATTCGATTTACCCTCTCAGTTAACGTCCATAATTAAATTACAATAAATCCAAATAACATATAAAGAATCAAATTTCATTAAATGAAAGATAAAATTCCGAAGGCGAATTTAAAAATATCATCAACATCCAAAAATCCTATCATCAACTATTATTTCAATTCTATACAATAATAAAACTGAAAATAGCTTGAAATATGAAATTGAACGGATGACAGGAGGCAGTGACGTCAGAAAACTTCTGATCTGGGAACTACGTAGAGTCGGCTTCTTCTCCTCTTTTCTCTTCCTTCTTCTCTTTCTCTATCTCTCGATAATTCTTTCTAGGGTTTCTCGAAAGTGGTTGATGCAAAAGCTCCTTTCTGCCTCTTCTATTGTTTTTTAAATAGTCTTTTATGTCTTGGGTAAGGGTGTTTTCGAGGTCCAAAAAGTCCAGAAAATCTCTAGAAACGTGAAGTTTGTACTTTGTAAGCGGTTGCATGTCTGACTGACGAAGGCTACGATCATGGGCCACATCCGAGCCTTCTGTCACAATGGTAGCATATGGGCCACGACCGTGGGCCAATTCTGGTGCTTCTGCCACGATTGTGGCCTGTTGTGCCACGACCGTGGGCCGTTTTTTCAAGTCAAGT
This sequence comes from Erythroxylum anguifugum, assembly GCA_027478595.1. NCBI lineage: Eukaryota > Viridiplantae > Streptophyta > Magnoliopsida > Malpighiales > Erythroxylaceae > Erythroxylum > Erythroxylum anguifugum. The sequence goes on from JANIPN010000218.1 coordinate 23,078,178, forward strand.
GTTTTCGAAACTTTTCCGTTCTTCGATGTTGACTCTAAAATACTAACAAACACATCAAGGTACCTCAAAAATATAATAAGGAAGCTCAAAAATTTGTACTAACCTATAAAATACTTAAAACATAAATAATTAACAAACTAATACAATTTAACCTAAACATATGCTAAACGATTGAATTAACAATTAAATACATATTAAACTAAGCCCTAAAATATGGTACAATTTATACCTATCACTTATCACTGATATACTACTTGAAATGCATATTTGACATTAGCAGACACATAGTTAACAATAATGTTGCGAGGGAATCTAATCATAATTTAAACATAATATTTACCTAGTAGCTTTGTGAGTGCAAGTATGTCTACGTCATCATGCTTTAGTAATATTACATCAACCCATCTCCCTATTCCATTCTATTCAGTGATCTAATCTGTATTTAGCATTCCAAATATTGTGCATTTAGTCGGCCTTGTAATTTTCTCTGACACATGTTAGATTGTTGTTTCTTATATAATAATTTATATTAGATGAAGACAATTCAGTTTCTAATTGTGCAGGAGATGCATGGAAGGTGCTACTTGATGCAGCTGGAGCGATGATACCAGACAATGATCAGGAAGCTGTTGTTTCATTCACCAAGTTTGTTGATCAGTTGCCCTCCGTACTAAATCAGGTAGGTAGTGTCTCTGAAGAAGTTTCTGAGTGAGCTTTTCAGGCATTTCATTCTAATTATTGTAGGATATCTTTGCAGAACAACAGTTATTTTAATGAGTCATTTCTTAGATATATTTTACGTTTAAGTTCTCTTTACATTCTTAAATCAGTTATATTGTTCAAGACTTGTTAACATTCAAATGGTACATGAGAAGTACTTCATGAACTTATTACAGATCAGCCATAATTTCTAAAAGTTTTCATGGGACAGTTTCATGAAATTACCGAAACTTTGGAGGGTCAGTATCTATTTATGCGTAGTTTTTCTTTTAATGCTTATATTTAGTTCTTCTGATTATCCATTAGATTTGTGCTGACATAATCCTGGATTCTTTTTATGAACATCTTAACTCATTTCTATTCATTAGGTTACAGAAGGGGTATCAGAGTTCAAGCCAACACCCTCTGAAAACCGTGATTTCTGTAGGAACTCGTACAATGTCCAACACACACTTTTGGTATGGATGTTACATATTCGTGTATTCTAGATTACATAAGAAATCACACTAAACTTAAAAATTCTAGGTTCACCTAAATGATTCGTAGGTAAAGTTCAGTTTTGACACAATTGATGAGACAGATATCCTTGAAGAGGCTTTGAGACCTCGTATTCAATCCATTGGTGGGACACTAGAGAAGGTGAAGTTAAGTGGTAACCATATCACACCTTGCATACAGGTAAAATGTGCAAGTTTCTCCATGCATGTGATTTCGTGACTGCTGTACTTGGATACAACATGCACACTTTCGAATTTGCTCTGCATGTTTGATATGTTGAGATTATCAAGTTCAGTAGTATGCATCTTTGTCTAAACTTCTAATTGCTCAAGTATCTGTGCTCTTGCTTTTTGATAGATGAACAACATTGGTAACTGAAAAGCCAACAATAAAAAAGAACTAAATGAAACCCATTTGTTTAACGTGATAGGAACCAAAATGGCAAGTAGGTTATGTGTACACTCCAGCAGATGCCATTGCTCAGGGGCTTAAAACTCTCTCGTTGAATGACACCAGAGTCCTCTCAAGTACTATTAGTGACTGGTTCAGTCGCTTTGAGAATTGAAATGTAGGAGCTCGCATTAGGATCTATTGATGGTTTGATCAGGCCAGGGATATGTAAGTAAAGATGTATGGTTGATGGCAGTGGATTATGTTAACACTGTTTCCTAATCCATAGGCCGTATGCTTTCACCAAGCACTGACAATAGTAGAGCATGTATTCCCTTTTTAATGTACCATACCATTCTCCTACCGTAGGAGCGTTACTTTTTAAAAATAAATAAATAAAACTGGCAGAAAGGACAAGTTCTGCGTCTGTGATTCCAGCAGTTCTACTTTCATTTTATACCGTAATCATGGTGCTAACATACTATTGATTCTCCGTAAATCAACTATATGCATAACTTTCGTTCCAGGAAGTTGCTAGCATTGTAACCCAAGAATCTCCAATTCCTGTTATTATAGACCTCGCTCTAAAGAAATGGACGTCATCTTCTAGAGAACTAACGGGATTTGTTAGAAACTATGTGATATCTGACTTCTATTTGTTAACAGAAAGAGATTCCTGCATTGGAATAATCTGAAAAATATGCCAGATTTTATTAAACGGGCAGTGGTACGTTGGGTTGGCTGTCTATCTCAAACTGAATTACTTGTATTGCACATAGTGAAATATTAACCATAACTCCATAGCTACAGAAATGATGACCTTCATGTGAGCTGCCTTCCAACGCAAGCAGCCCTCACTTTTTCAATGAGAACTGCAGCATCTTGGACCGTGACAATGTTCTCTGCTCCACCTTCTCCAATTGATACCCCAAATTGTTCTTCCAAAGCCATCATAATCTCTACCTATGTAGTCCATTTTTTGGTCATCTTTCAAATTCCAGACCATAAATGAGCAACAACCCATCAAAGATATGACCCTGTATCATCATATATATCAATGAATTCACGTAGGATACAAAGGAAAAGAAAGAATTATTTTTATTTTGAGAATTTTCTCACAGCTCATTGATTTTGCATCTTTTGTTGATGCTGAAAAGGCCTCAAATCCTAATGATAGGCATGGGCCTTGCTGTGCTCAACTAAGAGTCCGTTTGTTTACATGATGAGCTAGATAGAGCGGTGTCGTTTATTGAAAATGTAAGCCTGTGTCTAGCCTGATCTAGTGTTACCCACGCGAAATTAGACAGCAACACTTGGGAGGGGTTACTTGGCCTTTAACGGCAAAATGGACCAAACCATATATATAAATATACATTTTAGACCCCAAAAAATTTTTCAAAAAGTCTTGCAGGAAACTTGATGTCTCTAATAAATACTGTATAAATAGTTCCAAGGCTAAGGATAATGTTGAAAGTAGCCATTTGATGAGCTTCATAACTTCTCTCCAATACAAAAATCATACTATCATTTTGTCTTCAGTCTAAGATACATGTCAACATACACAAAATCTACTTTCTTCAACTTAACAAGAAACAAAGGCCTTCAATTACGAAGTTTGGTTTGGTTTGTTCGATTTTTTAAACTATAAATTTTGTTACTTATAGCTCTCCTTAATTTTGACTATATTGTCATCCCCTTTTGACGAGAGTATAAATTCTCAAGCCATTTTTTTTAATTTAGACTACGTTAAATTGCATACTATAATTGTAGTTAGGTTCATAGTATTAAGATATTGTTAGGTCCATTACAACAATTTATTGACTTTATACTTGTATTATTTGTCACTATATTTATGTTGTTCAAAATTATTATGATTAACTGTAACATAATCTATTATGCATAATTTAAAATTTTGGTTAGTAATTAAATTTAAAAAATCTACAATTCTTAACTAATTAACAAGCATCAATATTCCAAACAAGATCATGTATGAATTGGTATGAAGAGAAAAGGAGGGTGTCATAAATTTGGTAAAAACATTGATTAAAAAAGAAGAGGAAATAAATTTATGAACGAATTATTTTTATTTTGAGTGTGAATATACCTTAAAGAATTAGTAAAAATTTTCTTGCATTTCATTCTTAGAAAAAGTATCAATATATACAAGTGAGTTAAATGAATTGACCCATTAATTTGTTATGTAAAATAAATCAACTAAATTCAAGGGATTGTATAACTAGAGCTTGATATAATAATGGAGAATCACAGAATATATAGTTAACTAGTAACTTCATAATCAGTTTTTATCATGCCCCCACAAGTGTAAGGGATAATGACACTAAGTTTAAAACGATGAATGCATAATTGTTTCAAGAGAGAGACTTGGTGAGAGAGTTAACCAGTTGATTTGTATTGTGAACATGAGCAGTTGATTGTATTATGAACATGAGATATATGAAATTGTTTACGTGACACTTCATCACATACAAAGTAAAAGTCAATGACAATGTGCTTCATATATGAACAAAAAACAAGATTAGAGTATAAGTAAGTTGCTTTAACATTGACGAAGAAAATTGTGGGAGTTATTTGAAATGAGATAAAAAGTTCATTCATTAAATTAAACAACTATTTACTTTAGTAATAGTAGTTGCAACAATATGTTATTCAACTTTGGTAGAAGAGCAAGCTATAATAGATTGTTTCTTAGAACTCTAGCTAATGGGATTGAATATAAGAAAGATAACATAAGTGGGAGTAGAGTGATATATAATAGTATCACCAGCCCAATTTGCATCAACAAAGGCATAAAGAGCAGGGGGTAAATGAGTTAAGAGAAAAACATCATAATGAGATGTTCCTTTGAGATATCAAAGAACTTTCTTCACAGCAAGCTAATGATTAGATGTTGATTTATGCATAATTGGACCAGATACTAACATTGTAACTAATATTAGGTTGTGAGTGAAAGGTACCAAAGAGAGCCAAAAAACTCATTGGTACTCACTTGGATCATGTTTAGGAGAGTCATCATCAAGTTTAAGTATTATAAATGGAGGCGATAACGAGCTAAACTACTAACTTATTTGGCTTCATGCATTTTATTGCACTTGAGAAGATAAAAAATATATTGTTGAAGAGATAAGAACATACAATTGTAAAATATTATGATTTTAACTCCTAAGGAGTATTAAATTTAGGAAAGATCCTTAGGAGACAACTAATTGGAAAGACGAGTAGTAAATTCTTAAATTTTTGGTAAATGGTTTCTTCTGAGTATAATGTCCTCCATATAAAAAATTAAGTAAATAGAGCAAGTGCCCGCATTATAGATAAAGGGAGAAGTATCACTCTTAAAATTGGTGAAACTATAGCCAATAAGAAAGGACTGAGGTTCGTTATACCACGTCTTAGGTGTTTGAAAAAGGTCATAAATTGCTTTGTTCAATTTGAGACATGAGTAAGATATAAATGATCAATAAAATATTGGGTTATATAGGAAGGCTTTATTAACATCTAATTGATTTAAATGCTACCTACATGTTGCCTCAATTTTAGAATATATCATAATAAATAAAAGAGTGAGTGATAAAGGAAAATCAAGAGATATAACTGAGATCAAGGTTCAACTTTATGAGTATTAAGATTGAAATAAAAGGTAGAAAAGATAGTAAACAACTATAAACTATATATATTTAGGATTACATCTAAAGAGTTTGTAGTAGGGGTATCATAACTGGGGACATAAGTGAACATTCTATTGATGAGATATATGACACTTTGAATTACATGGAACTAAAAATAAAGAGGCATAAAAGTATTATGTAGGGGTTTGAGACCAATGTCCACAATATAATGGCATTTATGGTCAATAGAGCAAACATGCTAGAGTGTATATAGTGGGAATGACATATGTTGAATGTTATAATGAGTAACAACGTAAAAATGCTTGATACTCTTCTCTACCATTCATATAATGGTCTTGATTTTAGTGTGAAAATTGTTAGTGCACATCACATTTCAACTTTAAAGGATAAAACCAAGTGTATTTTTGTACGAGAAAAATGACATTCTTAAAAAAATTTAAGAGAATTCGCAAATGCAGGACCCTAAACAACATAATATGTAACTTAAAATGGTTTCTCATAAAAGATGGATGACTACTTTATAACTTCTATTACAAAAACAAGAGTCACAAATTTGATTTCTAGAAGTAATTATATATGGAATATAATTATTAACCATACTTTTCTTTTAAATTAGAGGAGAGGGGAGATTGAAATGTTGATGCTATAATTGAACGATAAAGCCACTGAAGTAGAAGGATTGAGTTTGGATGAGTTGATATAAGGGGTTGAAGATGACCATTCATACTCATTGTGTCTACTCCACCCCTTAGATAACCATGCCCCCATTTTTAAGTCCTTCACTATAAAGTAGTTAGGAAAAGATTAAACTAAAGCATTATAATGTTTATAAAATTGAGAGACAAATATTATGTTATTTTTATCAAAGGTGTGAATAAAATATTATCTAGGGTGAAGGTAGTAATAGGAGAATTCACAAAAGAGGAATCCATATGAAATATAGATATACCATGACTATTAATGATTATAATAGCCTCATTATTAATTGATTCAAACTTTAAGGATGAAACCTTAAAAACCAATACACTTAATTTACAATCAAACCTCAAAGCAGCTAAAATCATATTTGAAATAGAACCTTGACCTAGTTATTATATGAAATCGTGAACTAATGGTATAGAAAGAATCTTGACCTATTATTTTGAAGAACTAGAATTAAGATTAAGATTATTTGAATGCCGTAAGTAAATAACTTGATAAGTTTGAAAAGTTATTTGTATAAATAAAGAGAAAAATCTTAAAATTATATTAATGATTAAAGGTAATTATCTACCATTGAAAAGAAACATCTCTTAGATACTAAAACACAAAACTAAGGTTTTTAACTTAAAATAAAATTAACGTTTCAACTGACACAATCTGGACTATAATCATAGGCTAGGGCACATTATCTTTTTTTTGTTAACTCCATTGGAGTATGGCCTGGGATATGTCCGTGTTTAGTGATCCTAGATACTTTTGTATCTATAGGAGATTAGACACTATCTAGAACATGCTTATGGGTGTAAATTATGGAAATGTCTAACTTTATGAATTAGCACATGGATTGAGACATGATCATAAATGTAGATAATGGATTTATGCGCAATTTTTTAAAGATAGATAAGGTTTAAGTCATGCTCGTTTTGAAGATTATGTCTCACTACTGAATTTCCTAGTAAATTACACGAGTTTATATGTGATCATATTGGAGGTTGCGTTTATATTGAAGTTTTGTCCTACCTTGACTCAAATCAATCTAATAAATGCTTTTCCTTCAATTTGGATTGATTCCACATATATAGCTACTTGTCTCACCACTCTATTAAATGCATCTTAAATCCTTCACTTGTTCGTGTAATTGCTTCACTTGGCAAACTCAAACGATCCAAGGCAAATTGATTCCTAACTTTCTCTTCTTATTAAAAAAGATTTGTCATCAAATCACCATATATATCAAAAGGAGTTAAATAAAAAATATTAAAAGAAATTGTTATACTAACCTAGAAGATTTAATTTATAAGTATTATCGTTAATATGTTCAAAAAATTAAAATGGATTATCTCTTTTTAGTTATAATTTAGATATTCTTCGATCTAGGAAGGTCTACTTTTTCACATGTATCCACACTCACTTGATTCAAAAATAATTTTCTTTCTTCTTCTATTATTCTTGGATACGTATTCTTCATACTTCCTTTCAATGTTTTGTTGAATATTTTCATATAGTTGTGTTATCATTTCAGCTTTACTTTTACCATCCAAACTACTACTCTCATAAATAGGTAAAAGAATCAAATCCAATAACGTTAGTAGGTTAAAACTATAAACACTCTCAAAAGGTGAATAACCAATAGTAATATGAACATCTTTATAATATGAAAATTGAACAAGTCACAAACAATCTTCTTTTTTTCAAATTATTTTTATTGAAAGCACGTAATAAAGTAATCAAAGTCATGTTTACCACCTCAATTTAACCATATGTTTAAGGGTGTTAAGTAGTTACATACAAGAATTTAGTTCCTAACTTTTCCCACGAAACTTTACAAAAGTAGCTAAGCAACTTAACATCTATGTTGGATCCGCACAGATTACCTGCTCTGGATCCAGGTACCCGATGCATGACCCACCGCGGCACCGAGTACACCGCACAGATCACCTGCTCTGGTGTACTCCCATTAATCAGTATTGTCCGCTTTGGTTGCGATTCGACCTCGCAACCTCACGGT
>JANIPN010000218.1:23377912-23392044 GCA_027478595.1 Erythroxylum anguifugum
TTATATTGTAGCTCGAAATACCCATTAAAGCTTTGTAAAAACTCTTTCCTTTTGAGATTATTGAAATATGAATTGTGTATGGATGAGGTTGAGTTGAAATTAGGCATACTTGAGGAAGTTATTAATTTGAGATGATAAATTTTGGATACGAATTGTTGTTATATGTAAGTGAGATGTGTTATGGAAAAAGAAAGATAGAAAATTGTGAAGAATGAGAATTAGATGTAAGTAATGAATTAAATGAGTAGAGATTAGAGAGTATGATGAAATAATATTGGTAATTGAATTGTTATGAAATGATGTTACATTAGAGGGAGTGAATTTGGGACAACTTAGAGTAGAAGTAAGGTTAGGATGGACGAAGAAACCTTTGGGAAGGCTCTTGAGTGAATTTTGTCTCGCCTATGTCCGTTGGACAGACTTTAGGTTTGCTGAATGAACCTTCTCAAGTTTGGAAAGACCCTGAAGTGAAGGTTTCATCGCGGCGAATCTTTCTCGAGGGATATTTTGTTTGATTTTGGCAACTTCGCCTCAGCAAAGTCAGACATTGGCTGTGGAGAACTTTACCCAAAGAGTCCTTAGAAAGATTGTCATGGTTTTGCCACGACGAACTTTACCCGAAGGGTCCTTAAAAAGATTGCCATGGTTTTGCTGCGATGAACATATACTTTGCCGCTGCGAACGGACCCGCCATTGCTTCCAAAGAATTTTTCCCTCCAAATCTAATGTTTGTAACCACGTCCACATTTATGATGTCCGTGTTAGACTAAAAAAACAGGGCCCAACAGAGTGAATGATGACATGTGCAACAACACATAAAGTTAATATGACTCCTAAGTACATGTGAGCCATTGATAAAAAAAATTCGAGCCACATCAATATATTTATTAATCAGAATAAGGCCACGTGATTTCTCTCAAAGTACATACTTTCTTTTTTTTTCAACATAAAGAGTACATGCTTGTTACTACTACGTAGAAGTAGAATTAAATTCCAAGACTGAAATTATCCATCACTTTGCACGTCATTGGCTGTGTATAACGCAATTAAGAAACTTACCTTTTCCCTTGCTTCTTTAATAGAAATTACAAAAATTATATAATTACCAAATTACGTAGAAAAAAATACTTCTTAATTATAGGATCTGAAGGACTAAAACTTGAGATTTTGTATAAAGTTGAATTTATAAATTACTTGAGTTGTATAATTGACCGATTATTACGTACTTGCAAAATTTGACCTACTGTACATTAAAAATAATAACCATGAATTTTCACTTCATATAAAAAGACATATAAAGGCACCCAAAAGCGTCTTGATCATATATAACCGAATCAAAAATTTAGAGTAATGTTAGGAGTACGAATAGCTTTAATTCGAGCTATATGGTAAGAATTTCAGTTATTACTAAACAACTTTCGTTAATACGTAATGCTTGGTTGAAATTAGTATTATCCAATTTAGTATTTATTAGCTAAGGAAAGAGAAGAGCATAGCCTAGATTGCAAATATAATCTTGTCATGTTCATAATTTCCGAATCACTGCCCACATTACAGGGGATAAAACTTCAAGATAACCTAACACTAAAAGCATATATCTGCAAATCAACTTATGCTTAGCAAAAGACAAAATTTAAGCAGAGTTGGAGGAAGTGCTGTTGGTTAATTGAGATTCCCAGTTGTCTTTACTTTAAAAATATATTTGTTACATGTTTGAAGAATTAATGAAGAATGGGATGAACTAATGTGAGGTTTTGCCAAAATCAATGAACCTGAAAGGTGATATTTTGGAGCAAGCTTGATTTCCAAACCAAAATCCAAACTAAAGAATAGAGAAAGAGATCTCTTGAGCTTAATTTAGTAATATGGGCCCTAGGGATAACTAAATTTGGGCTGCCAATGTTAGCTTAATTGAAAATCCCATGCTACAGCTTTTCGGCCCCACTAGCGACAAACTGAAGCCGCACGTGGAATCTTGGCGGGTAAACCGCAATACAAGACGCAGAACCAGCAAAGCCCCACCACCGCGAACGGCCGGACCACCACCACAAGCTGTCACCTTCCGTTTCTTTTCAAAACTTTGCTATTCTTTCCCTTTCTAAGTCCTTGTTTTATCCTCCTTTTTCTCTCTCACACTCATCAAATCCGTTACGCTACAACAATCTCTCCTAAAAGAACCTTCAAATGAACGCCCAGCGTCTCCACCTTAAACCGCCACAAACCACTGAACTCCTCTTCTTTCGAAAATACCCCGTCCAAATTCACCACTTTCATCGCCACTACAAACGGCGTCGCGTCAAACCTTCCACGAGAAACCTCGCGCTTCGCTGTAACTTGCTTGACCCCTTCCAGAACTTTCTCTCGCAATTCTCCTCCCCAGCGGCTCTCGACTTTCTCGCTCCCGCCCTAGGGCTCGCCTCCGGCTTATCTCTGTATCTCTCTCAGTCCAAGTATGATAACCGGTCCGGGAGATTGTTCGACGTCGGCGAGTGGATTCTGGTCACCAGTCCCACTCCGTTTAACCGTTTCGTGTTGCTGCGATGTCCTTCTGTATCCTTCGAAGGGAGCGAGTTTTTGGAGGACGTGAACGAGAAGTTGGTTGAAGAGGAGAGGCACTTTGTGAGGCCAAACAGTGGGGGGATTCAGGTGAAGAGTGAAGAGAGTGGAAATGGCGGATTGGCGGGGAAATTAAAGTATCAGAGAGTGTGTGTTAGTACACAGGATGGTGGTGTCATTTCGATTGATTGGCCGGCGAATTTGGAGTTGAAAGAGGAACGCGGATTGGATACTACTTTGCTGTTGGTTCCTGGAACAACCAGAGGAAGTATGGATGAGAGTGTTAGATCGTTTGTGTGCGAAGCGCTCAAGCGCGGGTATTTTCCAGTCGTAATGAACCCTAGAGGATGTGCCGGTTCTCCGCTTACAAGTGCTCGGTGAGTGCATCTTATTCGTTCGATTTAGATGATTTAACTGCTTTGTTGCGTATTGGGGCAGTCAGTAGTTTGGTAATTTCTTGGTTTCATCTCAGAGCTTGTCTTGCCATTTGATTTAGAGCCTGGTGTTTTCACTGGAAATTATGTGAACATACTTTGAGGAAAGCTAATTAAGGTGCAGAAGAGAATACATGTGTTAGGATATCTTTGTGATTTCTCTGTTTGCTTTTTGTAATCTGTAGATTGAAACCTTGAGAATGTTTAAAGCATAACTGCATTATTAACGCAATATAACTGCATTGCCAAACACGTTCTAGTAGTATCCTGTCAATATAAGAGATTTGACTGAGAAAACTATGGATTTGCGGTGTTGTTTGAAGAGTAAATTATAGGTTTCATTTGCAGTTCTGTTAGCAGTAGAAGTTGATAGTAGGGGCTTCTTAACTACTTCATTGATGTAGGTTATTTACAGCTGCTGACAGCGACGATGTCTGCACAGCGTTACAATTCATTAGTGAGACTAGGCCATGGACTACGCTGATGGGTATTGGCTGGGGATATGGTGCAAACATGTTAACCAAGTATCTAGCAGAGGTTGGAGATAGCACACCTCTCACTGCTGCTACATGTATCAATAATCCTTTTGACTTAGAAGAGATAACAAGATGCTCTCCTTATCACATTGCTTTGGATCAGATGCTGACCGATGGTCTGACTGATATCCTGCAATCTAACAAGGTTGCTGAAACATCAGAACTGTCTATCTTCTTCCATGTCTATGCTTTATGTCTCTGATAGCTAGAATAGTCGTTTCAGCACTTGGGTAAATTTCAATATTTCATCATGGTTATCCCTCAATTTAGTCCCATCCTTCTAGCAGGCAATTATTTGTTTATGAGAGTAGACTTATACTGGATGTAATTTTTAGGAATTATTTCAAGGAAAAGCTAAAGGCTTTGATGTGGAAAAAGCGATATCTGCCAAATCTGTTCGTGATTTTGAGAAAGCTATATCAATGGTATCATATGGCTTTGAGGAAATACAAGACTTCTATTCAGCATTCAGCACTAGGGGTGTGATTGGGAATGTTAAGATTCCTGTTCTCTTTATTCAGGTGCATGCTTTATTCTTTTGATTCTAAATTCTTTGAAGGTTTTGCATTATGAATCTGCTTGAATGTTTGTAGTTAAATAACTAACCATTTGTTCTGAAAAATATCAGAATGATGATGGGACTGTGCCTCCATTTTCTATTCCACGCAGTCAGATTGCAGAAAATCCATTTACAAGTCTCCTGTTTTCTTGTGCACAATCTAGTGTTAATGCCAGTGATAGAGTTGCTGAATCTTGGTGCCAAAATTTTACAATTGAGGTGAGCAGAACCTTTTGTTTGGTCAATCCATTTCTGATTTATCAACTTCATGTAGGTGCTTCTTTTCTTTCCAATGACTTTTTGATAAATGCCTGCAAGTGTTCAGCATGCATCAATAACTTACAAGTTCTCTTTCTTTACCTATAACTGTCACTTTATAAAGTCATTATTATTAATCTCTTAATTCTCCATCACTTCCATATTATTCCATAGTTCTTCTATGTTCCAATCTGAAACTTCATTTCTACCATCGTGATTTTTGTTGCGTTTATGGTCAACTTTTTTCTTTTGGTGAAGAAGTTGGCATAATTCAACCATTCATGCCTGTTAAATGCAGTGGCTCACAGCTGTTGAACTTGGGCTTTTGAAGGGTCGTCATCCTCTTCTAAATGATGTAGATGTTACCATCAACCCCTCAAAAGGCTTGGCTCTTGTAGAAGGCAGATCATCCAATAAAGGTGGTGCTAACAAGCTCTTGGATCTTACCCCAACAGGTGCCAATGGCAATGGTTATGCCATGTATCCTACAAAGGAGATGTCTAGTAATAGTGACACTGCTGATAGGCTCCACTCAAGGTCCAAACAAGATGTACAGGGAAATGTGGAAATCAGAAGAGAAATGGAAGAGATTGATGATGACTTGACCAAAGATGAGGGTGCTGGCCCTATGGATTCTGAAAGAGAAGTGTTGCAAACAACACAGGTTGTTATGAATATGCTAGATATAAGTATGCCTGGTTGTTTGACAGAAGAAGAAAAGAGGAAGGTAATGTCAAAATTGCAAATGCTAATCAATTATGGTGTTACAAAGTATTGAATGTCGGTTCTCTTGGTTCATGGAACCCTTTACCCAAATTATCCATATTCATGTATACTGATTTCGAATAACCTGAACTTTATATAGTTATAAAAACTGACTCTTTTATCTTTGGTCATCTATATTCAGTGTAAACACAGAGCATGTCATTATTAATGCTTCTAGGATTGGTTGCAGTATAGAAATGCGACTTTTTCCACATGTCATGTTTTGTATTACATACTGGATGGAATTTATTTATGTTTGCTGTGCTGTACACAACGGGGTATACTTGGCTTTGGCCTTATTGCTTGTATTAGTTCATTCAGGTGCGATTTTAGGGATAATTGGTTTTTATTCCCTTTATTCCTGTTAAATGTTCCTGGTTAAGATTTGGTTAGTGCAAGATCATGACTGCTTTTCTATGCTAGAAGGGAGAAAAGGATGAGTGAGTTTGTTAGAGGGAGGTTGAAACTTGATTTCGTTATAATATTTGTAGGTGATTAATTTTTCATGGGGACTATATATGCACTCTAAAACTATTTAATGAAATAGTCACTGCTTAGAAATCCTCTTATTAATCATGGTTATGAGGGTGTTTTTTTGGGCATAAGATCTTTTAAGGAAAGTATCTACTTGTTTGCAGGTCTTGATTGCTGTGGGTCAAGGAGAGACACTTATGAAAGCATTGCAAGATGCTGTGCCAGAAGATGTTCGTGAAAAACTTACAACTGCTGTTTCTGGAATTCTGCAAGCTCAACAAAGAAACTTAAAACTTGAGAACCTTCTGGGATTTGGTAAGATTCGTAATGCCTCATCAGGACTTAAGTCAAAGATCCAGGAAGAGGTTGGAGAAGTAAATGTTGAAGGTGCATCTAAAGATCCTCATTCTTCAGATATAGCAAAAAGGGCTGATGAGTTACCGAATGGTTCTGATGACAGTCAATCCGGGTTGGAGAAGTCTTCTGATGGACTGGCACCAGAGCTTCATCCTTCAGAAAGCAAGCAAAAACCTCTAGATTTAGGTCCTTCTTATCAGTCAACTGGCAGTCAGCAAGTTGACGCTTCTGGTTCTGCCAGGAAGATTGCAAATGAGTTAGGTAACATTTCTGGAACTGATGATTACTCTAAAGAGAAAACTGCTTCATATCCTGACTGCGCTGATAGGGGATTGGAAACTAGTGGCAAGCTTAACATTACTAGCAGCACTGGGAAGGCCAATGTAACTGAGGAAGCAATTGTTGACGAGAAAGTGGACCAGGATAGTAGGAAACCTGAAATTGAAATAAAGAAAGATTACAACACTGTGAAAAATGAAGAGAAAACTCTAGTTTCTTCAGCTGATCAGAATAAGATAGTACCAGGCAATATGACTGAGGATGCCCCCTCACCTATGAAATCATCTTCTGAATCCCAATCAATGGAAAAGGAAGGCATTGATAATCATCAGAAGGAAAGTAGAACCTCTCAACCTGTTCTTGATCAGAATAAGAATGTATCTGATTCTAACACCCCAACTTTCAATGTTGCTCAAGCATTGGATGCCCTGGCAGGGGTGGATGATTCTACCCAGGTGGCTGTCAACAGTGTTTTTGGTGTGATAGAGAATATGATTTCTCAGTTGGAAGAAGAAAAAGATGGTGAGACCGATAACAAAGATGAAAGCAAGGTTGAGGATAAAACAGTTGATTTGCCACTCAAGAAACGGGACACTAGTGTCTTGCCTCCAGCAACAGCGAAACAAGATGGTAAAAATGACTTACAGATAAAGTCTAATGAATTGCAGGATCCCCCTGTCTGTGAGCAGAATGAGAATAATAGCAACTCAAGTAGGGCTGCTTGTACAGGCTGGCTAGAAGAAGAACGTGCCCCAGATTCTAGTTTGTTGAGTGCAGATGGTACTGATGGGTCATTGGGAATTGCTGCTAGTAACCATAATAGAGGGGAAAAGGAGCATGACCAATTACTTCAAAACAACTTTTTGGCTGACTATAATGATCGACATGTAAGCAAGATTCCATTGTGTGTAAATGCATTCCCATATGGTGATTATATACATAATGGATACTTAGGCCGATATCTGCTTTCTAAGATTACAAAGACTAAACCATTGGATTTAGATGCAACAACTGCTTTATTACTTGACTATTTCCCAGAAGAAGGTCAATGGAAGCTCTTGGAACAACCAGGAAGCTTTCAAGGATCGAAGGGAGATGCTACAAATCATAACCGGGTTGGTGAGAAAGTTTATGGTCATTCTTCTGCAAAACTGAATGATTCAGACAACATTATTGAACCTCCATTTGTGATATTAGATACTGAAAAACATGGAACTGTAGGAGAATATAATACAGAGGAGACTTTTGATCAAGCTCTGCAATATGATGACGATAGACTGGAAGAGCTGATGCAAACAGTGAAAAGTGTTATTTTGGATGCTTTGAAGGTCGAAGCAGGTCGTAAGCTAAGTACAGCTACCATGAAAGAAATGAAACCCAATCTTGATAAAGATCTGGAGGAAGTAGCAAATGCTGTGTCATGGGCTATAATACATGATAAAGATCACACTTGGCGTTTGGATGGTAAAAATTTTAGCTCAAATTGCACCTCAGAAAAAATTGGTACTCTCAATGGGGAGCACATATTGAGGGCCATTTCCTCTGCTGTTTTGGGCACAAGTTATCTGAGAAGATTCCTACCAGTTGGTGTTATTATAGGAACCAGCTTAGCTGCATTGCGAAAATTTTTCGTTGTAGCTACAGGGCATGATAATAGCATAAAGTCTGTTGGTTGTGAAAATTCTGGGGATGAAACTGACGAAAAATATAGTGCAAGGGATATTGATCAAAAACTTACCAAAAGAACTGATCCAGTAATCAGGTTGAATGCTACAAGAATCAGAGATAGGAAAGAATCTGAGTTGAGGACTAAAAATAGTGATAGTGTTATGGTTGGTGCTGTTACGGCAGCCCTGGGAGCATCTGCTTTACTAATGCAACAACAGGTAACAAGCTATGTTTGTGTCTTTTGTTTATGATTATCATGGGGTTTTAAACCTAGGTCTGCAAGATTCTAGTTTTGTGAAAATCTATGATTAGAAACTAATGTTCCTAATTTGTTTCAAGCATTTACATGAACATGATTAGACAAATCTCTCTGCTGTTCTTAAAGTTTAAAATTCCTTTCACTGTCTGTTTTAATTTTTTTAGAACTAGGATGTTTTTTTTTTCTCGTGTGGTTTATTAATGCTAGCTGATTATGTATCTCTTTTTACTTTTTCTGACAACTTTGGTCCTTATGGTCACACTTACAAACTCTGAAGGGTCAATACAATGAAAAGGAAATTGTGGACATTTCATCCAGGCCCTTCAAGCAGAACACAAATACTCAGAAGGTGGCTGACAAGGTAGATGAGCCAATATCTGAAAAGAATCAAAATAACAATCTAGTCTCAAGCCTTGCTGAGAAAGCTATGTCTGTTGCTGGACCTGTGGTTCCTACCAAAGAAGATGGTGAACTCGATCAAGAAAGGTTAAAATCTAACTGCACGTAATTCTCATTTAAACAGGCTTACCTTATAGTTGTGTTCTCCTGAAGTTTCTGTATATTGTTGAAAACAACAGGCTGGTTGCGATGTTAGCTGACTTGGCACAAAGGGGTGGCATATTGAGGCTAGTTGGT
Organism: Erythroxylum anguifugum; assembly: GCA_027478595.1. Classification (NCBI taxonomy): domain Eukaryota; kingdom Viridiplantae; phylum Streptophyta; class Magnoliopsida; order Malpighiales; family Erythroxylaceae; genus Erythroxylum; species Erythroxylum anguifugum. The sequence goes on from JANIPN010000218.1 coordinate 23,386,694, forward strand.
AAAGTTGCATTGCTTTGGGGTGGTATGCGAGGTGCCATGAGTCTTACTGGTAGGCTTATCTCGTTTCTGCGAATAGCTGAACGGCCCTTGTACCAGAGGTATTTAAAGTTGCTTAGAATGCTACTTCCAATACCTTACTTTTTCCTTTTTCTTTATTCTAATTTTTTGTCTTTGCTATAATTTTACTATCCACAAGTCACTTTTGTCAATATTCTTCACGTAATGTTTGGTTCGGTAATGATTTGATGTAAAATCTGAGTCAAAAGGATCTGTCTTCAATAATTAACTTTATTGGATCTTGTCAAGATTAGGGTTTAGACTTTGATAGTTCTCAACTCTCTGATTTTCAATCCATTGCTACAGAAGTAAGATTCAACGCCAGTAAGCCAAAAGTTTGTTATTTGGATTGAGAATTTATCTTTTTTCTGTTGAATGATGATGTTAGCGAGGAATTCCTTCTCCTTCCAATGTTGCATATGTATTACATATCCCTGATGGAACCATCTGGTTTAGTGAACAATTTGGGTCAATCATTTCGATTCGTGTTGGAGGGACTTGAAAGAACAGATCACAAATATTTCATGATTCCATTCTATTAATAAGATTGCAAATAATTTTTATTGAGTTCTGATTCTTTATGATTCTTTTGCAAGGATTCTTGGATTTGTTGGAATGATGCTTGTTTTATGGTCGCCGGTCATTGTTCCATTGCTTCCAACACTTGTACAGAGCTGGACAACCGGTAGCCCATCCAGATTTGCTGAGCTCGTTAGCATTTTTGGTCTCTATACTGCTGTTTTGATACTTGTTGTGTTATGGGGCAAAAGAATACGTGGTTATGAAGATCCGCTTGCACAATACGGACTGGATTTGATATCACCGCCTAAGGTACACTAGGAATCTAACATTCTATGAAATAGAAAATCTTGAACTGTATGGATTTGTTTGGGTTTGGAAGAGCTTGAGAGTCTGTTAATTAGCTCGGCAATATTATATAAAGCTGTCAATGGTAAAAGATGCGTGTATCCTGACTAGTTACCTATTCAGGCCAAGGATGCTATTTTTATAACAACTTTATGTCAACAGCACATAGACTTCATTCCTTGAGCTTGGATAATGAATGAAGTGACGCCACATTAGCTTAAGAATGTTAACAAATCTTTTGTTATACCCATCGCTACGAATAATTTTCGTAGTGAAACAACATACTGCATTTTCTATAGCACTTTATTCTGTAATTGCAGTGGCAATTAGTTGCTTCATCTTCAGCTGATGGAAGCTTAAATGAACCGTGTATAAATTTATCTTATCTTCGAGAGAAGCGAATTGTTTTAAATCTTTTGCAGTCCTAATATAATGAACAGCTCATGATCACAGGGTTAAGCTTGTCTTCCGTTTTATCTCTTTTCTTTGTCTGTCCATTCTTTCCCTGAAAATTTAGCAGTGAATTAATCATCCAGATAAACGAAGCCTTTTTTTAATAGAGCCTTTTTTTAATAGATTGTTGAGAGTGTTATCCATTCTTTAGTATAACTTGTACCTCGGATACCTTAGGTCCAAATTTTGTTTCATTGCCATAATCATAAGGGGATGTGTTGGAGATCGATGAATACTTTTATGACATCATTCAATCAGCCAAATTATTTACAATTAAACCCATTGGCTGCAGATCCACAACTTCTTTAAGGGATTCATTGGAGGAACAATGCTTGTGTTGTTGATACAGTCCGTAAATGCTGTGGTAGGCTGTGTCAGTTTCTTGTGGCCTTCAGTTCTCCTTTCACCTTCTTTAGGTGCCATGACAAGTCTCAAAGTGTTTGGTCGGTTAACACTCTTGGCTAGTAGAGGAATCATTACTGCAGCTGGTGTTGCTCTTGTCGAGGAGTTGCTTTTCAGGTCATGGTTACCTGAAGAGATTGCTACCAATCTTGGTTATCATCAAGGAATTATCATTTCAGGGCTTGTATTTTCTCTTCTCCAGGGGTATCTTCATCATCTTTATTGGATTATAACATTACAATTTTCATGCAGTTCTTTCCCTTTTGCTTTCTCGTTGTACCTGTTAGGAGCATCCTAGGGATATAAATTGTCACTTTTCATCCTGTTCTGGTCACACATCTGTCTTTATGTGGTTGTATTAGCAAACATCGTCTAGTGTCTTCTGGCCGATGATTAATCAAATGAATGCACACATTTAGCAATTAATCCATCAACAGAATACTATTGGAAGATTTTACTTCAGATGAGTCTGCCATTTTGTAATCATGGTGCGTATTTTTCTATGTTAAACTCAGATTGTCGCTACTAAACACATTGTAAAATATATCCCTATTGGTTTGCAGGTCTCTTCGGGCAGTGCCTGGTCTATGGCTATTGTCTTTAGCTCTTGCAGGGTTACGGCAAAGAAGCAAAGGCAATCTTGCTATTCCAATTGGATTGCGCACTGGGATAATGGCATCAAGTTTTGTCTTACAAACAGGTGGCTTTTTGAGCTATGAGCTTAATTCACCACTCTGGTTTACTGGGACTCGCCCATTCCAACCTTTTAGTGGGGTAGTAGGCATTGCATTTGCCTTATTCCTGGCAGTTATCCTGTATCCAAGGAAGTCCTTCCGTAAAAGAAAGAGATTGAAAAGAATCATCCGAGAATAACAAGAAAGTTTTGTTGATTATCATGAGTACATGTATATAAGTTTTGTTGATTATCATGAGTACATGTTTATTCACCGGGAACACATGTATATAAGTTTTGTTGATTATCATGAGTACATGTATATTCACCGGGAACACAACATGTATATAAGTTTTGTTGGTTATCATGAGTACATGTATATTCACCGGGAACACCTGTATTGTTTGAGAAAGTAGGAATTGCGGACAATTAGTTTGGTCTCTAAAGCGGAGAAGAGAAGAAAAAGAAACGTCAGTGGCGACGTTTCCTAAACCAGGGGACGTTTATTGTACGTAGGAAGCTGGATCGTAGACATTTTTGTATGCAGAAAAGTGAAACGTATGTGCGAGTATCTGAGCATTTTGGGTGATGGCGTAAATACACAAGTAGTTTTTTTTTTCAATCGTATGGTCATTCCCAATTCCCACACTAGACGGAATCGAATGAACAGCAGAGTTTGATTGAATTCAAGTACAAAATGTTTGGGGATGTATTGTACTGCGTAAATCAAGTTAATTAGCAAGTAACCTGTTGCCCTAACAGGCACTGTTTCTTTTCCTTTTTAAAAACAGTAAGTGATTTTCTTTAGCTGTTGTAAGGTGTGTTCACTTCGATTATTTATTATTTCCAATTTTCGTCACTTTAAGCCGGTAAAAGGCAGAATCACTTGTGAAAGTGACAGATTTTTTCATTATTGGTTAATTCATTATTTATTCAATTTGTAATTAGTGAACTCTGTACAGTTATTGTTAGTAGTTAGCTGTTAGTATCGTTAGTATCGTTAGTATTTTGTAAAGTGGATGTATTCTGTATATAAGGCTGATACAATACAAAAGCTGAATAAGAGAGTATTATTCAGGCATTTTATCTTGTACATCACTCCTTTGAAGTTATCCAATTCCACAATAAATTTTAAGTTATTTAATTCAAATGTTTATATCTATTAATAATTTATCCATGTGATTGAGTAATCAATGTAAACTGATACTTAGAGAAACTATGTTTGTTAAGTGTCAAAAACGTAAATATCTTTTATTATTTTGTTAATCACGATGTAAAATATTAATAGAATTTTTTTAAAAATTAAATTAAAAATTTAAACATTGAAATAAATATACTTTCCTCTCTTTAAAAGGTTAAAATTGATATAAAAAATTTAAAATTGTCCAACTATTAGATTAAACTCTTGTGAACTACTTAAGAACATAATAAAACTAAATGTTTACCCCTACTTATCATTTTTAATTTCATTTACGAATATGAGATAGGAGGGCACGTTTACAATGATTTATAATTACTAAACAAAGTCATTAGTTGTAAGGGTCAAACCATAATTATTAACATTGGCTTTTATTCATTTATTTTTGTATTAATAGCATATATACTGATGTCTATCTCTACATCTAAAGAAGTACTTTGCGTCCTGTGACAAATAATCTCATTATTTTTTATGGTGATATAAATAAGACTGATTTAGCTATTTTATAAGTTCCAATGCTGCGTGACTTAACATAACGGGACTAGATTTGCTGTGCTAATTAGCCAGTTCTAACTCAATGAACACATAATATCTTATGACACAAAGTTTGAACAAACCGGATAAATAGCATCTTCCGGGCCATCACACCATGAACCTGGATAATGTCGTGTTATGGCCGTGTTGGTCCCTCGCATGATGTCATACTTTCTCCTACCTTAAAACCCTTTGATGTCGTTCAAGTCTAACAAGTTGATTCTCAAATCTTTAACTCTTGCTACATTCTCTCATTTAATTTACCCATATGAAGGTGTTGATAGTTAAATAGTTTGGTTTATTTCGAAAGTGAGGTTCAGCATAGCATTTCCAAGATCTCCATCGTATAACAAACATGGACGATATTTTACCAGACTTAATATTTATGTTCCAAATGCTCTCGTAGTTTCCCCCTTTTTTTAATCGAAATTAGCTAAATTTCATAAACATTCGTGTTTCAGTATTAGTTATAGATCAAATTGAATTTAATCAGGTTTCAAGTTCAGACTTAATATGACATATGAAGGAGATATAGAAAAATTCACATACTGCATACATTACTTTACTAATAAGGAAATTACTTAGATATGGAGAGGTGAATTTTGTTTCTAATGACTCATTTGAGGATGGAATTATCAAGCTGAATTTTGATAATGATGTATCCACAATGAGAAGCTTGACTTAAAGTTGGGCATAAAAATCTTGAAGTGTATTTAAGTCGTGACCAGTGCTGGTCCTAGGTAGGGGCCAACAAGGCACCTGCCCAGGGCCTACTATGAGAGGGGCTCTCATTTCAATAGCCCCCTCTCTAAGAAGTGATGACATGATGTACTGATGTTTTAACTCTAGCTTTTCCAACAGCCTCCTCTCTAACAGCAACAAACTTTAACAGGCAACACGCAACAGCCTCTTCCCTCCCAAGAACGTTGGTTTTAAATGATTTTAACGTTATAAATTAACTTTAACTTATATACATTGGCTTTAAATGATTTTAACGTTATAAGTTAACGTTATAACTTTTTTTTTTTTGAAGTAAAGGTAACTTTGTGGTCCTCATGCTTATAAATAGTCTTGAAATATTTAAGTGTATTTTTACCTTTTAATTTCTTTATTTTCATCAATATATGTATTTAAAGTACTCCAACTCAAAAATTAGCAGCAAAAAAT
>JANIPN010000218.1:23472393-23484034 GCA_027478595.1 Erythroxylum anguifugum
AAATAATAAGCAATGACAGTAAAGCGGAAACAGTACGAATATTATAAACCAAATAATCAGAACATTAAGGTCTCACAGGTCAAAGCATAATAATTGGAATTCCCCGACTAAAAATAACTTAGCTACTCATAACTGAATTAAACAAGACAGAATTCTTAAATAACATAGTCTCCATAACAAAGGAAAGAAGAAAAAAAAACTAATAAACAAAAATCTGGAAATTAATCTTCAATGTTGCCCAGCGTCTCCCCCTTGGCGCATGCGTTGCTGTTGTTGCTCCTAAAAGAAAACCAGAAAAGTCCGAAAAAGAGCCCCCTCTTTGCTGTCGTCCTATCCTTTTTATATTCCTAGGTTTTTGTGTTGTTCTCCTTTGAAAGTGTCGTGGGCCCCCTCTTGATGGCCTCTCTCCATAAACGACGTGGGCCCTTTTATTCACGCCTCCTCCCAGTCCGATGCTGTCTTCTTCTGGCGTTAATTTCATCAATTCAAAGCCTCCTCTTTAATTCCACGTCAGCCCTTGAAGTCTCCAGCCCACTGTTGCTTGATTGTTCAATTGACGCCACTGCTCTGCCTTTCCTCACGTGTGACCTTATGCGTGACTCCCCTGGATTGATTTTGCTGCTCCTAAAACGCACCTGCTAGTTAATTTGTTGCTCTTCTCTTTAATTCTTGTAACCCATGGGCCCCTATAATGCTATTTTGGGCCAACACCTGTCCACCTTGTTGGCTGCTATCTTCTTTTCTTTTTAATTGCCACTGATTTACTCTTAATTCCCATCATCATGTAAAAGTTATAATTTCCTACAAGGAAACATAAAATCAAGTTAAGTCCCAATAATTGAATCAATCAAGAGGAGTAAAAGGGGATAATTAAAACATAAATATTGGACAAATATACACTTATCAAAAACAAATTACAAATCTTACTTCCATGGTGGATAAAACAATGATTTATTGTTTAGTACTTTTCTATGAACTTGATCATTTTACTTGTAGAAACAAGTGATCAAATGTTAATTTTCTACTGTCAGCGCTTCCAACAAAATCTAAATCTGAATATCCAATCAATTATGATAGATTATATCTTCTATACATGTGCATATAGTCTTTTATTCCGTGAAGATATATTAAGACTTGCTTTGTAGCTTTCCAATGGTATATACCCGAATTACTTAGATGTCTACCTAATGTTCCAACTTCAAAGTTGATATCGAGTCCCGTGTGTGTTTTTAATACATCAAACTACTAATAACATAAGCATAGAGAATAAATTCTATTCGTTTATGTTAGAAATCATTCTTTCAATATTGAATAAAATTAAATTTATCCCCATTTTATATCAAGATAACCCTTCCTGAATATCTATTCAAATTAAATCTCTTAAGAATTCTTTTGATATAATCTTTATGAGATAATCCTACCAATCCTTGTAGCACAATATGTCTAAATCATTAGCAATAAGTAAAATATCATCAACATATATAATTAGAAATATAAAATTACTCTTACTGATATTTCGGTAGATGCATTGATCAATAATACTTTCTTGAAAACCAAAAGATGTCATGTTATCATTAACTTAATATACCATTTTTAGGAAGCTTCTTTAAGCCTATATATTGATTCCTTAAGTTTACACACCATGTGATCTTTTCCTTTTATGGAAAAATCTTCAGGTTGATCCATATAAACTTCCTTCTCAAGATTACCATTTAAAAAACTATTTTTCACATCCATTTGATGTAGTTGCCGTAATTATTCTCAATAAGTCTTTCTTTGAGACAAGTGAAAAAGACTCTTTATAATCGATACCATCCTTTTGAGTATAACCTTTAGCAATAAGTTTTGCTTTATATCATTCAATATTACCATTTGAGTCACATTTTATCTTAAGACCGATTTGCATCTAACTTGCTCAGAACCTTTTGACAAATCAATGAGGTTCCAATCATTATCTTTTGCTATTGAATTTAACTAATCTTTTGTAGCATTAATCCATTTATCAAACTTATCACTTTATACGACTTGTGAAACGAAACAAGATTCTTATTAATGCCATAATTAAAATTTGAGTCTTGAAAACAAACCATATAGTCATCATAAATAGTTGATCTCCTTATCTTTATAGGTTTATTTAAAGTTATTCCATGTGATTCATTTATGTTCTTTAGTTATAAGTTAGTTTCTTCATAAGGTGTTGCTTCATCCAAATGTTGTCCAGGATCTTTTTCTTCTTCCAATAATGGGACAATACTCGGTATAGTTGTGGATAGCAAGATACTTATGGATAATAAAACATCAAACTTTATTTCAATAATATCTACAATATATTTTTTTAGTACTTCCATGAACTTTACCATTTCCTATAAACTTAACATTAGTTGTTTCAACAATTCTTAAACTATGGTTTATATAATAAAACTTGTACTCTTTGAGTAACTAGTAAAGTAACCACTCATTGTTTGAGAATATACTTTATTTTCATATGGATTATAAATTTGTTCTTTTGCTAGGTAGTCCTAAATATATAAGTGTCCTATATTAGGTTTCCTTCTAGTTCCATAACTCAAAAGGAGTTTTACCTTATTAGGAATACTATACAATACATATAAAAACGTTAAATGCACGCATCCATGAGGTTTTAGGTAATGAAGAATTAGTCATCACACTCATAAATACATTTATTATTATCCTATTAAGCCTTTCTACCACACCATTTTATTGAGGTGCACTACAAGAAAGGTAGGGATAGCGATGAAAAATTGCCAACGAAAAAGAAACTGTTTCAAATTATTGACGAAAAATCAAATTCCCTCGGTAATATTGACAGGAAAATTTTTGTTTTAGCGGCGGTAGTAATATCTGTCGCTAAATGTAGAGGAAAATCATCCCTGCAAAATTTGCAACATAATTTAGCTACGGCATAAAATGCCCATCGGTAAAGAAGGTGGGAATTGCTGGCGGAATGAAAAAGTTTTGAGTTTACCGACAAAAATTGTCTGTTGGTAAATACCATCAGTAAATTTTCAAGGAAAACGTCATTGTCTGCTTCAGCTTCGTTTTCTTTTACATTAAACTCACCCAAAAGCTCTCCTCTTCTTCCTTATGCATCTCCTCTCGTGTGATTTTCTTCTCTTCGGCGTTGTCTCCTCTTCTGCTCGTCGGCTTTGCCTTCTCCAGCCATTGTCATCTTGTCCTTCGGTGGAGGTATTTTTACAACCACTATCATGTGTTTTTCGTATATTGGATGAAAATTAATTTGGTTATTTGATTACTTTCGTTTAGTTGTGTATTTTGTGATTGGAAAACAACTTTAAGGTATAAATGTTAGTGATAGAAAGGACAAGACGTGATTTTGGTTATGATGTTGGGATGAATTTCTGATGCATATAAGGTGTTTGATGAAATATCTGTTCTTTGAAAAAAAATGATTTCAGTTCTTTATTTTCAGTTCTTTTTGAGTATATATAATAGAGAAAACTCCCATAATATTCATGCATACAAACACTCCACCAACAACGCATATCTAGTCTTTTGATGCTCCGTATTAAGTTGCAATGATTGCCTCTGAATGGTTCTCCATTGCCATAAGTGAGTAAACAAATACAACCAAAGTTGGATGGTTATTGCTGTATCAATTTTCGGAATGAAGCAAGGAAACATGATGTGACTTTACATGCAAACCAAAAGGGAGGCACAAAAGAATTCACTTATTATAGATAAGACGTACTAAAGGCTACTATCCATTTTAATCCACAGGCCTTATATGTCATTGGTGTATCTTTGACAGGTCGATAGCATGAATCAGTCAATTATCAGGTAGTTTTTACCATTCAATCATAGCTCGAAGCAAATTCTCACATGGGGCAAGGACACTAGGTCCCTGTCCGTCTTCCATTTTGCATTCTTCCTCCATCGTACATGAATAATAACATTTGATCCTGAAATTAGTGCTAGGAGTGGCAAGATATGCTAGTTTTTATAGTATAATATGATATGTCTTAGTTCTTGAAAGAGATTTGTGTATGAGCAAGTGAAATGGAGGAGGGATTGAAGAGAGATTGCTGATTAGTGCAGTGGACAGGTATTAGCCAAGTTGCACATATATATATATATATATACACAAATGAAGAACACCAAAGACAGGTTGACAAAGACAAATTGGACCTTAGGGACAAGATTGCTATACCTTAATAATATGTTTTTATTACCAGACAAATGTTATTTATACGCGCTTTCTCCACCATTCGAGATATCACACATTTCCATGCTTGAATACTAATCCACAGTGATTGGATTGTGAGATTTACTAGCTTCCAATTCGCGTAGGACTATAGTAAGGTTATATCACTATTATTTCAAGGATTTTGTTAATAAAGTAGGAGATTAAAATATTAAGAGACATAGAAGTAGTATTAGAATTGATTATTCTAACAGAAAAACTTGCAACCATCCATTCTACGTGTACATGTTTTTAGAAGGAACTTGTTCCTATAGTTGTACTCATAAAATGAAAATGTACAACTATTTCGTACTTGTTAGTTTTGACTCGTACATCTTATCATTTCTAATTGGCTTGGTTAAATGATTAAATTATATATGTGACCAAAAAGATGCTTTTGGAATATCAAATTATTCTTCCACTAGTCCTCAGGCTGGAAAATTGTGATTCCACTTGTTACCCAAAGTCTCATAATTGGTCGTACATATACAATAGAGATATTAAATCTAAGGTAAATCTAGAGATTGGGATTTTGGATCATAGAGAGGGAATCAATTAGTTATCCATGAGCTTGCATATACGACGATAATGGTAATGGTGAAAATGGGAAATATTAATTCAAAGGATGAGATATGAATTTCAGGTTGAAATATGCCACCAAAGAGAAAACATGATATAATACGACTAAGGCTCAAACCACGATTTGGAGCCAGTTACTATCTAGGTGAAACATCACATTCTGCAACTACAACTGAATCAGATGTTGTACCTCCAGCTACTACTACATTTGCAGATGAGGCATTACCTTCCGTACCTGGTACTACACCATCCACCACCCCTATACCGACAGAGATATCAGGGGTAAACGATGTGGATGAAGGAGGCAACCTCCAACCTAGAGCTGAGGGAGCTGATGGAAGGGCTTGCATCACAATTGTCAACAATCTGTAAGTGAAAATACATGAAACACCATATGTTTATAATTAAGTTATAGGTTTAAATTTAAAAAATGGTATAAAATTAATTGTTTTAATATTAGGTTGATTCCGTTTAAACCATGCTTAAGAAATATGACATCCAAATTCAAAGAGAAGATTAATGTTGAGGGTTATATATGAAAGAATATCTCTCAGGCACAAAGGAATTTTACTATCATAAGTTTGAGGTAAAAAAAGACTATTTTTTATTTTTAAATTGATTTTTATACATTTATTAGATAAATATTATTACATTATAAATACATATCGTATGTTTTTTCCTTTTATTTCAGAAAGAATTTGTTTGGGATTCTGAATTTGGCACGGTCATTCATAAAGTATGGGAGAGACGAGCACATATATGTTATCGAGACTTTGTTGGTACGATACACAAGACTGGTGTATGACTGCCTTATATTTATGAACAAATATGGAGTCGTTGGTAGCAGTATTGGACATCACCTGAGGCAATGTCCATTTCAGAGCATAATTCTACCAACAGAGATGGAGGACAATTGGGAGAGAGTCTTCCCGTATATACTAGAGGATCTATTACCCACCAAGAGCCTTGCGCCAGCTCTCCCCGCCGCACGCCAGCTGCCTGCGCTCTCCTCTCGGCTGCCTTATTTTGTCTACTCCAGCTTCCTCATTTATTTATTGCGTCACTTACGTTCAAGCCGCCTGTCTGCTCCAAAACGATGCCGCTACTATTAAGTTCCTTGACAATTAAATGTCTCCCATGTTTTATTGCTCATCCCTTCCGCAGTGATGTATTCTTCCTTAATTTATTTGCGTCAGTTACGTTTTCCTCCAGCTCTCATTGCCCATGCGTCGTCGTTCGTGTGTGTTATGCCTCCCTTCTGTGCTGCGTTTAACACACTCCCTTGTCTTGATTTTATTCCTCTCCTCAGTTAATTTAAGTCTTGTGTATACTGTGCGTTGATGGACCAATTCATAACCTGCCCATTTAATTTATGTCCGTCATTGTAGCTAATTTAATTTGCTCCTGTGCCTTGAAATGCTGTGCTGTGCCTTGATTTTCCATTTTTCTTACCTTTTGTTATTATTTTTTCCTCCGTAAAAGCAAGTAGAATTAATCTTCGAAAAATGATCCAAATTTCGTGCTTTCGACTCACTTTAATTTCTTTTCTTTCAAATTGTACCTAAAATAATATATGAATTAAAGTGAGTATCTTAAGCATTTTTATGTCAATAATTGCTAAGTGTAAATGATTAAATATATCAATAATTAAACACATATCAGTTTGATTGGGCTACTATTCTACACACGGTGGCTACTTGTTTTCATGTTATCTGGAAAGAGAGGAATAGTAGACAGTTTAAAGATTAATCTACTTCGATAATCTCTCTACTAGATCTCACTACTGCCAGCATAAGGGAACAATTGATCATCAATCAGCTAAACCTACACTGTAGTGGGAGAATGGCCCTAGCTTGGAGAATATAGCAATAGCTAGCTCAGATAGATCTTTCCTATGAACTAGTTACTCAATCCAAAATCAGAAATGAAACCCAAATCACAATTCACAACAGTCCCTATGACTATACAAGCAGATTACTCTTCGTAGATCAAAGGAAATAGAGAAGAATATTAGAAAAGATATGTATTACCTTGTACATAATTATCTTTTCCTAAAATAGTTGATCTGTATCTTTACCATTATACATTTGATAACCTTGTATTAGCCTAAACTTAAGGAGTAGTTAGTGTTGTAAACATGTATTTGTGTGGCTCATGCCTCTCGATGAATAACAATTCAATTCCTCCAAATCTCCTTTTATTATTTTTCATGGTATCAGAGCACCGATCTTGGTGATCTGTATAAAATTTTCTTACCTCTCTTCCGCTATTTTTCACGATGTCAAAAGAAGCCGAAGATTCATCATCTAAGCCAGACATTATGGACCCATCACATCCTTACTACGTCCATCACTCAGACCAACTAGGGCATATGTTGGTTCCAACCAAATTGAACGGACCAAACTATCAATCCTAGTGCAAAGCACTGACCCATGCCCTTATTGCCAAAAAGAAGTTGGGTTTCATTGATGGCTCACTTGACATGCCGTCGCCTATAACAAAACCAACTAAATTTGAACAATAGAACCAGTGTAACAGTATGAAACTCTTGTGGATCTCTCACTCCGTCGAACCTGACATAGCATCTGGATTCATTCATGCCATGACTACCAAACAAGTGTGGGATGATCTTCGGGACCAATTTTCCCAGAAAAATGCTCGCCATTTTCCAGATTCAAAAAGCAATAGCAACCATGACGTAAGGAACGATGTCTGTGGCAGCCTATTATATCAAAATCAAGGCTTTATGGGACGAGTTGGAAATTCATTGTACTCCTGTGACTTGCAACCAAACCAGTGACTATCAGGCCAAAAAACAAGAAGATAAGTTGATGCAATTTCTTATGGGTCTCAATAAGTCCTTCAAAATCGTAAGATCCAATATTTTTATGATGAATCCATTGCCTAATGTTCGCCAAGCATACTCCATGATCATCCAGGAGGAAACCCAGCAACAAATAGGCTCGGGAACCATTAAAAACTTCTCCATCGTAGCCGCGGTCCAGAACAAATCAACTGCTCAAAAATCTGCAAAGGATAAAACCTGTGAACATTGTAATCATTTAGGCCACAGTATTGAGGATTGCTGCACGTTATAATTCCATTGCAAATTTTGTGACAAACGTGGGCACACAGAAGATCGCTGCCGACTTAAGAAAGGCAACCAGGGTTTCAGATCCATGCAATATGGGAATAATCGATATTTGGGGCGATCAACTAGCAATGCCGTCGAAACAACAGGTAATAGTATAGGAGATTCGATTTTCCTAGGAAATTTTACTCATGAACAATTGCAGCAGTTGGCTCAAGTCTTGACAGGAATGGGCCATAATAAAAATTCAATTAACTTTGGCAACGGGGTCGTGTTTGCCAATGCAGCAGGGATAAACAATCTGCCCAATGTTTTTTCAGTTATTAAGCCGTGGATTTTAGACAGCAGCGCTACTGATCATATCACGTCCGATCCTTCTATCCTTACACATACTCATCTATCTTCATTTCCGACTGTTGATTTACCCACAGGTGCAACCGCCGATATTACACACACTGGCACAATGTCTTTTAATTCCTGACTCACTTTAAAAGATGTTTTATGCGTGCCATCATTCAATTTGAATTTAATGTCAGCAAGCAAACTCACTAACGCTCTCAACTGTTGTGTTATCCTTTTCCCCACCTTTTGTGTCTTGCAGGACCTGGCTACAGGGAGGTCTGTATTATATGCATGGAGGTCTGTATTACATGCATCCTTCCGTTCCCATACCAACCGCATGTCACACTTCATCCTCTTGCCAATTGTGGCACTTGAGACTCAGACACCCATCTTCGTCTCACCTTGATTCCTTCCTTTCTTCACTAAAAAATTCCAATAAAAGTATTGATCACAAATGTACTACATGTCCATTAGCAAAACAAACTCGGTTACCTTTTCCTACGAGTTCTATATCTATAAAAAATCCCTTTGAAATGTTTCATTGCGATGTTTGGGGACCACACAAAGCCCTACGCATTCAGGAGCAAGATTTTTCCTTAGCATTGTAGATGATTACACTCGTTGTTCTTGGGTTTTTCTTATGCACAATAAATCCAAAACTACAGTTTTGCTACGAAAGTTTGTGATCTTTGTCCAAAATCAGTTTCGCACGAATATTAAAACCTTTCGCGCCGACAATGGCATAGAATTTTCTCCCATAATTCCTTTTTTACAATCACGTGGTATTGAGTTCCAACACACACGTGTTTACACTCCGCAACAGAACGAAGTAGTTGAACGGAAGCACCGTCATATTTTAAATGTTGCTCGTTCTCTACTTTTTCAATCAAATGTGCCACTTCGTTTTTGGGGAATGTGTTCTTACTGTTGTTTATTTAATTAATAGATTGCCATCACCTTTGCTATCTAATCAGTCCCCATACGAAAGATTACACAAAAAGTCTCCGTCACTTGAATATCTTCGAGTATTCGGCTGTGAGTGTTATGCCACAACTGTCCAGCCCAAGCAGAAATTTTCTCCTTGTGCCACACAGTGCATTTTCCTTGGTTTCCCTTATGATAAAAAAGGATACAAACTATTTGATCTTCAATAAAAGAAAATCATCGTTAGTCGCGATGTTATTTTTCATGAAAACTCCTTCCCATTTATGAATATGGAACCTCATCCCATCAATCCTCCTTTATTACCAAATCTCGCCAGTGATGATTCTCCCATCGCCGCATTAAATCCAGAAATCTCCTCACCAAGCTTTCCGCTCCAACTTGATCCTTCTCACAATTCAGACAGTCCTTATGATTCCGCTTCATCAGGTGCTAACTCCAACACTGGCCCAGAATTTCCTTCCACTGATTCCGTACCACCATCACCTGTTCCCGTCGATGCTCCGCAACTCGATGCACAACCCAATTTACCTGCATCCGATGCCCTCGTCGTTCACATCGCAAATGGCATCCTCCTGCATGCCACAAATCCTACATAATGTCTGCTTGGTCCACTAATCCTCTCAATATAAAGGGTTCTCAAAGCAGCACAAGGTATCCATTATCCTCATTTCTATCCTTTTCCCATTTTTCTCCCTCACATAAACATTTTCTGGCAAGTATTTCTGCCTATGCAGAGCCGCAGATGTATGCTTAAGCTGTCGGAAACCCACATTGGGAACAGGCTATGACGGCTGAACTTGATGCCTGAGCACAAAATAACACGTGGTCACTCGTGCCTCTTCCCCCAGGTATTAAACCAATTGGATGTCGGTGGGTTTATAAGATTAAATATAATTCTAATGGGACTATCGAACAATAGAAAGTTCGATTAGTCGCTAAAGTTATACACAGGTTGAAGGCATTGATTACAAGGAAACCTTCTCTCCAACTGCTAAACTCACCACTCTGAGGTGTCTTTTGACTGTGGATGCTGTTCGGAATTGGTTTGCTCACGAATTAGATGTGCAAAATGCCTTTTTACATGGTGAACTAAATGAAGTTGTTTATATGAAGCCGCCACCTGGGTTACACCGACAGGGGGAGAACATAGTGTGTCGGCTTCACAAGTCCCTCTATGGTTTAAAACAGGCTTCTAGAAATTGGTTTTCAACACTGTCTAATATTCTTCAAAAGGCCGGCTACATACAATCCAAGCACGGATTATTGTTTGTTCACCAAAGTTAATAGCTCATCTATTACTGTTATTCTTATTTATGTTGATGACATATTATTGACAGGGAATGACAAGCAAGAAATCACTGACCTTAAAGAATATCTGCTTCAACATTTTCACATCAAAGATTTGGGGGACCTCAAATATTTTCTGGGAATTAAGTTTTCTCGTTCTAGTCGAGGCATATTCATGTCATAACGCAAATATGCGCTCGATGTGTTGCAGGATTCGGGTCTTACTAGTGCAAAACCAAAAAAATTCCTGATGGAACAAAATTCAAAATTGGCTTTCGATGATGGTGATAAACTATATGATGCAACCAAATATAGGAGGTTAGTCGGCAGATTGATCTATCTCACTATGACTAGACCTGATATTGTCTATTCTGTTCGTGTATTGAGCCAATTTATGCATGAGCCGTGTAGAACTCATTGGAATGTAGCAATTTGGGTTCTCAAATATGTCAAAGGAACTCCTAGTCAAGGATTATTTTTTCCATCTAACAATGATTTGCAGTTGAAAGCTTTTTGTGACAATGATTGGGGCAGTTGTCGGACCACTCGGCGATCGGTATCGAGGTACTGTGTATTCCTTGGTCCCTCGCTTATATCCTAGAAATCAAAGAAGCAGACGAATGTTTCCAGGTCATCTGCTGAGGCAGAATACAGGGCAATGGCAAATATATGCCTAGAATTAACATGGCTAAGTTATATCCTTCGTGATTTGCGGGTATCACAGGCGAAAGCTACAACATTATACTGTGACAATCAGGCAGCACTTCATATTGCAACAAATCCAGTTTTTCATAAGCGAACAAAACACATAGACAGGGTCGTTCCTATAGTTTTATAGGCCCCGGTGAAATAAAAAAAAGGCCCCAATAAATCGACAATATACTTAATTTTACATATTTAAATTAAACAAAAATGACTCAATTTATAAGTTTACATATCCAACTAAATATTGAATGATCATAACACTAAAAAAAACACAGAGGATCATGATTTATGAAAAACAATTTCTCCGTACATTTCTATATGCAAAATCATTAATAATATTATCAAGATCAATATTGTCCAACATATCCTTCTCAATACATAACATAGCTAAATCATTCAACCTTTCTTGTGACATTGATGACCTCAAGTAGGTTTTCAATAATTTTAACTTTGAAAAACTTCTCTCAGCT
>JANIPN010000218.1:23496253-23508932 GCA_027478595.1 Erythroxylum anguifugum
TAAATACATATATTGATGAAAATAAAGAAATTAGAAGGTAAAAGTATACTTAAATATTTCAAGACTATTTATAAGCAGGAGTACCACAAATTTACCTTTATTTAAAAAAATTGTTATAATGGTAGCTTCTAACGATAAAGACTTTAATGTTCAAGTCATTTAATCTCAGCAAATTGACAGAACAAGCCACATGTTTATTGTTCGACAACGACAAGCGTCCCCTCCCTTCTCTTCCTTTTCTTTTTATGCCTTAATTATTCTCCTTTTTTAAGTTATAAGCCAACTGTAAGTCGGTAACATGTAAAACATATCAGTCTAGAGAGGGGGCTGTTGGGCCCCCCTTTCATAGTGGGCCCTAGGCAGGTGCCCTGCTAGCCCCTGCCTAGGCAGGCTCTGCACATAGAGATTGACTGTCATATTGTTCGAGAAAAAATGCAATTGGGTTTGAATCGGCCAGCTTACATCTCGACAAAAATGCAATTGGCGGACATTTTCACTAAGCCTTTGGGTAAAGATGCATTCAAACATTTACGTAGCAAGTTGGGAGTGCTGAATCTACACTTACCAACATGAGGGGGAGTATTCGAAAAGATATGTATTACCTTGTACATAATTATCTTTTCCTAAAATAGTTGATCTGTATCTTTACCATCGTACATTTGATAGCCTTGTATTAGCCTAAACTTAAGGAGTAGTTAGTGCTGTAAACATGTATTTATGTGGCTCGTGCCTCTCGATGAATAACAATTCAATTCCTCCAAATCTCCTTTTATTATTTTTCAAAGAAGATCAGTACAGACTCACCTGGAATCTCCCCCCTTTTTTTCTCTGGGTTGAACACGAATTAAGATCAATGTTTCATCCATATCCCTGTCATCAACGGATAATGGATGAAACAATGGAGTTATCAAGGAAAAGAAAGGTAGATCTATAAACCTTTAAATATGGTACCTTCTTCATGGATGAGTTATCCTCCTCGTCCTTTCTGGCTAGTCTACGAAGCCCCTATTCCCAGACGAATGAAACCTAGATTAATCAAACCCAAGATGTCAACAGTGATGATTGAAGAAGGCGTCGAGTAAGGTAATAATAAAGCAGAAAACAATATTGACCTGAGTCTGGACTTTAATCACTGGCTAGTCACAAAAGAGTCGAGACCTCTGCAAGTTTCGCCCTTTTCCAAAAATAAAGAAATTTCTTAGCGACACTTAAATTGCCCTAATCCTTAAATGGGATCTGAGATGGAATCAGATACTTGAGGAAAGTAGCTACTGAGAGTAGAACTGAGAAGAGGAGTCCCGTGGATCATCGCAAGCATCGCCATCAGAGCATCGCAACCATCCTCCTTAATTGAGTAAAAGATTGAAGAATCGAGAAAGGCAAAATTCGTTTTGCCCTAATCGTTAAATGGTGTCTTTTGTTGAACGTTGTCGTTTAAGCTATTTTACGTGTATCTAATGAGCCAAGTGGGTCTATCCCCGAGGTATAGCCATTCAGATGTATATTTTCTCTAATTTTTAATGAAATTATTTAATTTCTCAAAATAAAAGTATAATCACAAGAAAATCACAAGCCCTCGTATTAGGAAGAAGTGCTATAGAAGAGGAATTGCGTGACTTTATATTCACTATGCTTCTACTCAAAACTACAATAAGTATCTCTATTCTCTTACTGTAGTATGCCGTTTAGATAGGTTTGTGTACATCTCAACACATCAAATTAACTCTCTAAACTATTCAAAGACAGGCAAAACTAGCTAGCTAGTAACTTCAATGATAGACTTTAATTAGGTTGACTTGGAGAGCCTAGCGATATAGATGATTAGTTGTTCTTATAATTAGTGGGTCCTACCAGTAACCGAGTGGTGGCACATTTGATTTGCAGGACTTCACATAATTGAATCCTCTACATGTCATGGTCGTTTCTGAGTCTACTGGGGACAACTGCACATGTATTGAAGAATATATTGCCACGATAGTTCAGCCTCCGAGCATGACTTAGACCAATACAGGCGAATGTGGATTATCAGTGGTGGGACGTAGCTGAAAGGGCCATCGCATTTAGTTACTTTATATATCACTACATGAAAAGTGCATTGAAAGGTAATAGTTTGTGGCTGGAATTTATATTATATCCATTCAAAAGACACCAGCCTCTGGTGTTCTTCGAGTACTTTTCAAGATTGTCCGTATTAAATTCGTACAAGGGCTTTCCTGTATTCATTTAACTAAAAACCAGAGGGAGAATATTGCCTTGGTGTGTACAAATTAAATAACATTAGACGTGTGATATACTTGTCGATAATCTCTTAAAAATTTTATTGCTTATATGTCATAAGTTTAAAACTTTGTATTAGTTTTGGTCAGTAAAAATTAAAAATATAAACTGAACTTTTTTTTTTTTTTGCATCAAATGGTTTTCTTATAAAGTGTAAGTAATCATCTAATTAGCTTTAGCTTTGAGAGAAAATGTAGGGGGCTTATTATCTTTTATTAATAAGATGAAATGAAAACCATAAAATTACTTAATTTTGAGTATGATAGAGAAATTGATAGGTCAAGAATTTCTTTTGTTTTTACTAATGCAACACGACATACATACCCTGAATGATCGGGATGAGATCTTATGTTCCCAACTGGGTTATGGGCACTTAAGATCTCGTCTTTGAATGTTCTTTGTTGAGATTAGGTAATCTGACAAGAAATTGCAGCTATACATAGCTGACAACATCATGCTATTAAGGATCGAACTAGATAATAACAAAAAATTTATATAATCATAAGACGATTATGTGGTGATCGATATTTGAGGCCAAAATACAGGTCAAATCAAAAGGTGACATTATGGGGAGAGCTTTTCTTTAGTTGCTATCTAAGATGATAGGATAGAGCAATAAAGCAATTAAGCACACATATAATGAACCGAATAATCACTTTCCAAACCAAAAAGGGGGCTTGGCATGAAGATTCTTTTCATAATTTTGAGCTTCTCACCCGTCTTGTACTGTGAAATCAATTTGAGCCAAGTATAGTACTTGGTTCAAATTAGTTCTGTCCCTACAACTGGACTTATCCACAAGTGCAGGACTTGAAAAGATGAATAAAATAAACATCAATCATGGTCACGTCATCATCCTTGCTTGCTTAAAGTATCGCAAAGAATAAATGTAGAGTGCTCTTGTAATTCGTGTTTGCAGTTCCTGCATGAGTTTGCAACCGTAATAAAATAAATAATGTGTAATAGATAGAGTTCAACGAATGAACAATTTTCACATTAATAAGATATTTGATCGTCTCGAGAATCTATAGCTCAGATGATTTGGGTGTGCATTATATGCCTATGTATCTATTTATCTATCTATTTTTATAAAAAGACTTGATCCTCTAATAATAAAAGACACCACTTCTTCTATATATATATATATATAAAAAGAAAATAATGGTTTCTTACTAGCAAAAACCTTTTTTTTTTCTCTCTTTACTGCAGCTTGACTATTTTTACAATAAAGGGATTATTAGCTATGTATTTTACACACACACAGATATATATATATATATATATAGAACCACTTTCATTAGAATTTCCTGCATTGATATATGCTAATCTTTAAGTTAAATCACTGATAGGGTCACATCTAGTTATCACAACCAAAAATTCTTAAATTTGATTGACCTCTCTAGTTAACTGAGTTAAACAACCAATAACATGCACTCCGTCTAATAAGAAGAGTGGTAATTGCCCGAAGATTACTTCACAACTTATGGAGATACTAATTTTTTTTCCTTAAATGGAGACTCATTATGATCACTTTCCTCTTTGAATTCCACTTCAAAGCCCTTTTCACAGGTTTTTGAATACATCATATTCACTTTATAGAACGAGCTACAAGAGAATGGACATTTAGTGGAAGCTAAAGTTGTCATTAAAAGCATGAATTTTAGTTATTTTTAAATATCTGTGACGATTTTTTTTCAAGTCGTCACTTGTCATCACAAATACTTCCGTTATTGATGAAATAGTGATTATATTTAAAAAAATTGTCACAATTAGTTATAGTTTTTGTAATAATTGTTTTTGCCACTGAAATTGTTTACATAAGTGATAAAATTATATGATCACAATAATTTTACTCATTTGTGACGATAGTGTTGACAAAAAAGATACTAATAGTGATATATCAAAAATGTCACAAATATTAATAGTGATACATCGAAAACGTCACAAACACTATTATACTGTGACATCATTTTTTGCACTAAAATTATATAAAATTGTTTCAAGATATTTTGTCATTAATGCTATCATTTAATAGTGACAAATTATCTTGTCACATGTATTATTATTATTAGTGAGAAAAATATAGTCACTAATACTTTTATTAATGGTGTCAATAAATTTTCATCACAAATTTAAAATTTATACTGTACAATAATTTTGTCATTACTATGTTCACTATTGTCACTAATAAAATTTTGAATTTAATAATGTAATAACATTAGTGATGCAAAAAATATCATTAATAATCATTATTTGTTATGACAAAACACTTACATTTTATGTGACAAAAATTTATCACTTTTTTATCAATAATAAAAATGACTATTAAAAATATTAATGCTATATATATAATTAAAATTAAAATTAAAAATTAAATTATAATATATAAAATTATAAAATATATCATCCCAAATAATTATTTTGAAACTAATAGTAATCCCACACAAGAAACAAAATTAAATACTAAAATTAAAATTTTGTTGCCCACCAAACTTAAAACTCAAAGCAAATGACAAAACTCAAAGCCCTAGAGATAGTCCTTCAAAGCCCATTACATTGATGACATGAATCAAGGTAACTATGGATTAGTATCTTGCAAAACAAACAAAAAAAATTAATTAGAATATAAAATATTAATATATTAATTTAATAATAAAATATTATAATACAATAATAAATTATCAATTAGACTTACATTATTAGTTAGAGTACTTGGTGAAGATAGATTAAGTAACATGATAGGAATCGCTTTGGTATTTGCTAAATGTGCAAAAATTGCTTGAAGTTGTTTCAAGTCCATTGCTTGCTTGTCTAGTTTTGCATGTTGAGCATGAATATCCTCTTCTTGCTTTTTTGATGTTTCATTAAACCTCGCAACTTCATCAACCAATTCACTTTAACATTTCTCAGTTGCAATATTTTTAATGGTAGTCATAACATTTTTATCACAAAAATTAAAATATTTAAGTGTGAAAAATATTTTCCATGACAATAATTTTGAATAATATTGACCATAAGGGTAAGTTTATTATTATGATGATATTTGATTGATATTAATTTGTTGGTCTTATATTAGTGACAAGTTTTAGTCACAAAAAGTTTAAAATTTATGTGAAGAAAGGACTTATCGTTATAATTATTTGTGTGATGAAAAGATTTTTTGCCATTATCATTTTGAATAATAGTGACCATAGTAGTTCATATGCTACTGTGATGATATATTATTGGCACTAACTATTTTCGCTTATATTGACGACAATTGTTGTCATAAAAATATATCAATTAGGCGACCAACAATTTTCTCATCACAATAATGAATAATAATAGTGACCATAATTTATTTTGTCACAATTAATTTCATTCATGCTAAAATAGTGTAGGCGTTAAATATTTAATGCTATTAGTGACAACTTAAGAGTGACAATGCTATTATTGACATTATGATTGAAACCAAGTTTTCCATATTATTTAGTGTCATTTTCATGGTTTTTGTTATACTTTTCGGCTCCTTTTGTTGGATATTGTGCTTAATTTAGCCTAAGAGTGCTTGTTTTGAATTAATATAATTTGAGGGTTAAATTGTCATAATTAATTAACAATTGCACTCCCTTGATTTGTCGGACAATTGACATTACAAATTATTACTTTTCATTGTAGGTCACTCAAGAAGAGTAGAGTCAAAAGTGGAATAACCTTTCGGGTAAAGTTCGTCGCGGCAAAGTCAGTGTTTCGCCGCGGCAAACCTTTGAAGACCCGAACCATTTTTGGAAGTTTTACCTAATGTGCAAACCCAACCCAGCAACCCGCTTTGAAAAGAAACCTACTTTGGTATAAGTTGGAGAGAGCCGATAGATATATATTGATTTATACTCCATCATCTAGAGGAGGGAGGGACGACTCCATCATTCTCTCATATCCGCCTCATTTTTCCTCCATCTTTCACCGTTGACTTCCACCATGGGTAGCTTGGATTCTTTCCTAGTTGTGAGGCTTCCGGTTGTAATGCGTGGCTAGGTGTTTCACCTTCCTCTTGAAGATATAGCAATGGCTAGAGTTCAATGAGCTTAAAAGGGGAGTAGCTTAATCCATGTTTAGCTATGAGTTTATAAATTCCTAGGTTTAGGATTTGTGATTTGTAGTTGAACATACTTTATTATAGTTTAATCAAATGTTGGATACTCATTATGTAGTTGGATTGGTTGATGTAGAACTTTGATCTTAAATATATGAAGTCTCATATATGTCTACGTGTGATCTTGTTTATTCTCTATTATCTTGCATGGTTGTGTTTGATATTGAGTTGATGCTAGATTTCATTTGACCCATTGCATTGGAAAATCCCACTACACATACTACTAAGAGTGCTTAACGGAATCTTGAGAAATAGAGTCCCATTGATCAAGATCCTGGACTTAAAGAGTCCTTTAAGGTTTTCATTTTTAAGGCTTAGTTATTTCTACTCCATAAAAATCAATTTCGAACTATGATGGCCAAAGCTCATTTTCAAGAGGATTTTATCGCTTGTTTACTCACTTATTTTAATCTTTACGTTTTCTATTCCCAAAAATCCAAAAATACATTTCACGTACTTTTTACAATTCATTTTAGTTCAATTAATGTTTTCAAAGACAAACCCCCTTTTTCCCAATTAATTTGCACAACATGGCATATAGGTTAACTTAGGTCCATTCGTTTAGGTTCCAATTAAGTGAAACGACCCGAGGTTGCACCCTATATTGCAATCCTTGGATAATTTTTGACTTGACCTCCAAGGGTACGAACAAAGGTCCGAGTCACATTAATAATATATTATTAGTGATAACACAATTATGAAAGACTTGGTAGTGTCACAATTACTATACCATTAGTGACTACGTAATAATTTATCAAAAATAATAAAAGTAATATTGACTTGCAAATTTTTTGTCACAATAACTGTCATATTTGTGACAAAATATTAAATGTCACAAAACTTTTTCACTAAATTTCTTAATTTTTATAGTTTGACTAGTTCTCAAGGTAGGAATGAATATTATAGGTTGTTGTGTAAAGAGGAAGAGTGCATATATTATTTTAGAGGACCAAAAGTTCATTTTAAACCTTAATTTTTACACTAGAATCTAAGTTGAACCCTAACGTTTTGGGGTGTTTAAGTTGAACTATAACGTTTACAAAATGTTGAAGGATAAAAAAATCTAATAGAGTTACCTTTCATCAATTAAATGATGATGCGATTGTTTTTTAAAAATTGTATATTAGTAGTATCCACTTTTTACTGACATGGTATTCTTATTTTTAAATGAAAATGAACCCCACAATTATATATATACCTCACCATTTTGTCTTCTAATCCCTCCTAATTCTTCTCTTCTCTTTAATCAGGCTCCTCTCTTGCATTCCCTAAAACAATCCGTAATTCTTCTTCTTCACCTCGTGTTTGACCAAGTTTCAAGAGTGCTTATTTGAGCAAGAATAATCCTAGAGAAATTGTTTCCTTGAAACTTTAAAACCTTAAAGACCTGAAGATTCCCAATGCTTGCAGGGATCTCACGAGAGGGCATTGTGAGAAAATATCAATTTCTAAGTTCTATTAGTTTTCCAATAGAATTTGGTGGTGTTCCTGCAAGAAGTGAGGTGATGATGCCGGGAATGTTCAAGGCAATGAATCTGCCAGAAAACTCATCACAAGTGACACCGTACCAAGTGTAGTAATCAAAAGTAGAGTTCCAAGAAGAGGGTTGCCAAAAATCGATCTTTTGAAACGGAAAAGAGTAGATATGTCAATGATGGAAGTGAAAGGTTGTGAGAATATTGATGAAACCAAGGAAACAAAAAGAACCAAGAAAACAATAATTGTTGCCAGATGTCTAGTAGCCCCCAGCTTATTATTTGTTGGGAGAAAAAACTTGGCGGGAGGCCGATAAGGTAAGTTATGAGTTATAAAAATAAGAAAACAATAGCTTTCAAACCATTTAACAACCTTGTAACTGTAACTACCTTGGAAAAGCCCGAAATAAGAAAGCCTGTTGGGTTGCTAAAAAAGGCTTAAGCCTCCAAATTTATAGTAAAAACTAAATATTTAAGGAAGAAGATAACAAGAGAACTAAGAAAGATGATATATTAGACATTGTAGATGGATAAGAGTTAGAAAAATTAGAAAAATCAGGCTCGACTCCCTGTTACTTGCATCAAGTGGCAACAGTCTCGTCTTCTAGCATCAACACTTCCAAATCCTCCATTTGGAAACCTTCATAATACGACTTCAAGCGATGATCATTCACTCTGAATGTCTTGTCAATTTTTAGACTCCACTTCTTTACTGCACCAAAAGGAAAGACATGAGTAATAACAAATAGACCAATCCATCAAGAACGCAACTTACTTGGAAATATTTTGAGTTTGGAGTGAAATAGTAGCACTTTCTGGCCCGCCGAGAAGCTTTTCCTCAAAATCATCTTATCATGAAAAGCCTTCAACTTCCTATGCACACCAGTACCATCCAAATTCATGTTACATCTTTTGATAGCCCAATATGCCTTGTGTTATAATTCAAACAGAATATGACATAGCTTCCTAAACACTAGTCTATAAAAAAACATCCCAATTAGTGTTTTGTAAGTTACCCTGTAGGCTTATAATGTGTCATGTAATCTTATACTCAAATCATTCCTATTAGGATGCACAGTTTTCTTCAGGATCAAATTAATTTCACGATTCGAGACTTCATCTTGCCCATTAGTTTAGGGGTGGTAGGTGGTGGAAACCTTGTGTGTGATGTGATATTTTCTAAACATTGGTTTCATCCCTTTGTTGTAGAAATGGGTTCCTCTGTCGCTAATGATGACTTTTAGTATCCCGAACCTAGAAAGAATGTTAGCCTTAACAAAATTTGCAACAACCTTTGCATCATTAGTTCTGATAGCTTTGGCTTCCACCCATTTAGAAATATAATCGACTACAAGCAATATATAAGTAAAGCCAAAAGATAGGGGAAAAGGTCCTATAAAGTTAATTCCCAAAATGTCAAAAATTTCAGATAAAAGTATAGGGATTTGTGGCAATTGATCCTTGCGGGACAAGTTACTTGATCATTGGCATCTATCACATGACTTGCAGAGGGTATATGCATCTTTGAACAATAATGGCCAGTAGAAACCTCTCTTCAGAACTTTATAAGTTATCCTTTTCACTCCAAAATGTCCTCCACACAAATACAAATGATAGAAGGCTAAGATCGAGGATGTTTCATTTTCCAGTACACACCTCCTGATAACTTGATCTGCGTAGTGCCCCCAAATATACGGGTCATCCCAAACGTAATACTTTGCTTCATTCCACAACTTATCCCTCTGATTCGTTGACAAACCAACAGGTATGTTAGTAACTAAAAAATTTACAATGTCTGCATACTATAGTGGTTTCAAATTAGTAAAAATAATTGCTCATCTGGAAATGTTTATTGTAGAGGGATATCATCTTCTTCCCTTGTCAAACGGCTGAGATAGTCCACCACCACATTTTCTTCCCCGTTCTTATCTCTCATCTTTAAGTCGTATTCCTAAAGGAGGAGAATCCATTTGATCAGCCTTACTTTTACTTCCTTTTTCGTTAGCAACTATCGTAAAACTACATGGTCAGAATAAGCAATTTCTTTAGCACCAAGCAAATACGATCAAAATTTTTCTAAAGCAAAAATAATAGATAGCAATTGTTTTTCAATAGTTGAATAATTCAATTGAGCTAGGTTTAGAGTCTTGGAAGCATAGTAGATGGCATGCAAAGCTTTTCCCAGTCTTTATCCTAGACCCAGCCCTATTGCATAGTTGGTTGCATCATAAATGATCTTAAAATGGAGGATCCAATTTAGCGATTGAATCACCGGTGGGGATGTCAAAAGCTCCTTAAGTTTTTTGAATGCTTCCTTACAGTTCTCATCGAAAAGGAAACATCTTGTTGTAAGAGCTTGCATAATAGTACGGCTATCTTCAAAAAGTCTTTAATGAACCTTCGATAAAAACCTGCATGTCCAAGCAAAGAAAGCAGCTCCCGCATTGTAGAGGGGTAAGGTAAAGAAGAAATAAGATCAACTTTAGATTTTTCTACCTCAATACCCCTAGCAGATATAACATGGGTTAAAGTTATACTTTGATCCACCATAAAATGACATTTCTCCTAATTCAGCACAAGGTTAGCTTTTTTGCATCATTCCAAGATAATAATAAGATTCTCAAGCCATTCATCAAAATAAGAATCATATACACTAAAATCATCCATTAATACCTCTATGATCTTCTCAACATACTCAGAAAAAATGTTTACCATACACCTTTGGAACGTAGCGGGTGTGTTACATTCTTCGGTAAGTGAATGTACTAAATGGACATGTGAATGTTGTCTTTTCCCGATCTTCCGGTGTAATCGGGATTTGAAGATAACCTAAAAAGTCGTCTAGAAAACAATAATAATCATATCCAGCCAATCTTTTAAGAATTTCATCAATAAAGGGAAGGGGAAGTGGTCTTTATGAGTTACATAATTTAACTTCCTATAGTCAATACATACTCACCACTTGGTTTGCACTCGGGTGGGAACCAACTCACCTTATTGATTAGTCACACTTGGACATGACTTACCCATTTACTATCAAAGATCGGGTAAATAATCCCAACATCGAAAAGCTTCAACACATCTTTCTTAACAACTTCCATCATTGGAGAATTCAACCTACGCTGAGCTTGCCTTATTGTCTTTGCATCCTCCTCTAACAAAATGTGATGCGTGTATGTGGATGGGGTTATAACTTGGGTATCTATGATCGTCCACCAGATGACCTTCTTATGCTCTCTTAGCATTTGAACCAGTTTTTCCTCTTGATTTGACGTTAACTCCGTCGAAATAATGACTGGGAGAGTTTGTTTATCTCCCAAATAAGCGTAATTGAGGTGTGTAAGGAGTGGCTTTAGTTCCAATTCTTGTGCCTGCACATCAGAAAGTAACATCTTCTAGTGAGATTCAGATAGTTTTATATAGGCCAAATTATACCTTTTTGGAGAGTTTTCCAATGATTTTAGAGCAGCTGCTGCTTACATTAGCTCCTCTCCTATTTTAACATGATTGTTGGATTCTAGTTCCATTTCCTTAGTCAAGATCGTTTCTAAATGATCTTTGAAACTTAATTTAAATAATTCCTATACCAAAGTATCAATCACATCAACATAAAAAATATAGTGATCATTAGAAGGATGTTTCATGGCATCAAAAATATTAGAATGAATCAATTCCCCATCAAATTCCATCATGAGAGTGCCTTCAAAAACATCTATCTTAGTTTAAATTGTATTAAACAACGGTCTCCCCACCAAGATAGGTATCGGATTATTCATATCATATCATAAAAATCTGCAGGAAACACTAGCTTATTCACCTGCACTAAAACATCCTCGGCCACAACATCAGGATAAGCACTAGTGCGTTCAATCAATTGTATGATAACACTTATTTCTTTTAAAGAACCTAAATTCAAAGAAGCATAAATTGAACGAGGCATCATATTAATTGAAGCACCCAAATCCAATATAGCTCTATTGATCACAGTATTACCAATTTTGCGAGGAATGGTAAATATACCTAGATCCTGACATTTTGGAGGCACTTTCTTTCTAAAAAATGTAGACACATTCTCACCCATCATCACTTTTTCATCACCACACAGTTTCCTCTTATATGTACATAGTTCTTTAAGGAATTTAGCGTACCTTAATACTTGCTTAATTGCCTCGAGCAAAGGTATATTTATTTCCACTTTCTGAAAAGTCTCTAATATCTCTTTGTCCTTCTCCTCCTTATTCAATCTTGTCAGTATCATCGGAAAAGGTGGAGGGTTCGTCTTAATATTAAGGCTTTCGAAATTTACCTTTGCACTTGACGACAAGTTTTCTTGCTTTCCCTGTTGGGACCCGTTTCCGGAACCCAACTTCTTAACAAAACCATACCGAAGATCAATGAAAGAACGGAAGCAAAACTAAACAAAGAAAGGAAACATATCGAGAATCGGTAACAAATCGAATTTCTTACGAACTGAAACGAAGTTCCGAAACACAAATCGGAACGAATCATAAAGAACGAATTTTCCATAGAGTCCGACATCCGAAACGTGAACACAAGAAACTATCGTGTTGGAAACCTTAGACTTATCCAATCAGAAATCCAGTGTATTTTTTTTTCTTTTTCAATCCTTTCATATTCCTTCTAATTAGCCTTATACGAATCGAAACAATACAATTTCCTTTTTTGGAAATTAAACCATTCCAACTCCTTATCGTTGCCATAAACCGATTTTATCGAAAATCGGGCAGCATAACGGCTGCAATCTAAGAGACCCAAAAATTCTACAAATCAAAAC
>JANIPN010000218.1:23847085-23864574 GCA_027478595.1 Erythroxylum anguifugum
GAAATAAAATTAATATGAATAATAAATACAAAAACATGTTAAAAAGTTAAATAATAGCATTATTTTGCAATTTGACATTACATAATAGCATGTAGTTTCACGTCTGACTGTGAAGCTCTGAAGAACATTAGGCATCAAAACCTTGTCAAAATATTAACCGTATGTTCGAGTATCGATTTCCAGGGATTAGATTTCAAAGCTCATTCTCAATTTACAAACAACGCAAACTTCGTCTCCGTTGACGCAGACGAACGTCTGCGTTGCACCAGCGTCTGAAACATTAAATCTTAGGACAACAAAAAACTATATAGAAGAGAACCAACTGAGAAAATGAGAAGATAGGTTAGTAGAAAAAACAATACAGAGAGTCGCACCCAAGTTTGGAACAAACACTATTTGTTTATTAACCTAAGTAACGGAAACTCAATTATAATCAGCTTTCCGAAAAAGCTCTTATTTGGACTTTTTTAAAAAGTTCCAAATTTTAACTTTTGAAAAAGCTGTATTTTGATTTTTTTAAAAGCTATTTCTACTTTAAAAAATGCTTTTGAAGTTTGCAGCCAAACACCTATTTTTTCATTAAAATAGCTTTTGCGGTTAAAAAAAATGCTTTCGGAGCTTCCAAAAACTGAGCCAAACACACACTTGATTTTCTTACCGCCAGAATGTCTTAGGTATTCTCTTTGAATGTTAGACCAGCCTTACAATCTGCTCTGTCAAGTATCTTCTATTTTTACTATTGCTAATAGCTTAAACACTTGTCGAGAGTTGTACGGTTTGGTCCCTGTCCATATTGATGGATATCAGCTTCATTTCTTTGGATTTCTAAACACGGAAAACATATAAGGATATGGATGAGTACACAGCAGAAAAGAGCTGTACTCTTTTGAGGATCGTTTAATCACAATTTTTCTTTCTGATATAATACTTCTTTTTGTTCTCAATTCACAAGATGTTCTCCTTGTGGACCCAAGTGTATAGTACTGTAGTTGCTCATCCTTTTATATTTACTGTAGTAGTAAATTACTCTTCTCCAGACTTTAGTTTCACTGTTATTGGCGCCTGAAAGCTCTGATACAAGACACAGAAGCCATGCCTACGCTTCTGCCACATCAATTAGAGGGAAAACTTGGAAAAACCATGAAAAGGGGAAAGAAAGGAAATGAAATGGAGCACTTCTGTCTTTGCTTTGTAATGTCCTTACCTTACAAAAGGTCCAAGTTCTTTTGTTTCATATGAACAGACTTTGATCATGTTGAGCAACTTGTTTAAACAGAAAAATTGGAGTTTTTCTCTTCCTAAAAATAGGAAATGAAAAGAGAAGTTACAACAGTAATGGAGATTCTTCTGTCAGTCTGCACAGTCTTTTGCCGATGATATAAAAGCCTGGTCCCATAGTACTTATGACAAAGATACTAGAATACCAATCCAACAATTTTGTGCCTAAAACGCCCTCGTTATCAAGAATATCACTAATATACTGAAAGTTAGTGATAAAGACCAAAAGAACAGTGCTTGTTCATCACTCCAGGGATCCACCTTTCTATTTTTCACCTATGAATGGCACGTCGTCCCTTTTACATAATGACCGCCTTACTTTCCACGTGAACCTGATTCTTCTACTGCATTTGATCCTAGGCAATGAGATAGGAATGCCTACAAACATCAGTATGCATTTCTCTACACATTGACAAATTGTACTCAACTGCCTCCGTGACGGATCTTTTACCATTCTTAAAGAAAGTATAGTTGATAATCGTCTGCTTCCATTGCTTCCTGTCGTAATGCCTGATATGACTATGATTGATGTTTCCCTTCTTCCTCAAGATTTTTATTCCTAATCCTAAACAAATCTATTTTTTACGATATACTGAATGTAAATAGAAGTAACGTATTGAGGTCAAGATCCCAATATACTAGGGATTCTAACTTTTACAGTAATTGTATTGCAGGACGATAGGGGCACTACATCAATGGACATATCCTAACAGTTCATTTAAGGCGGGCAATGAAACGGCAACAAGTTTGTTCTGCCAAAACCAGGGAGGCCCAAAAGCATTTTAACACCTTAAGACTGTCCTCTGATGGTATTTATACACCCATAAGGCCTTCCGGACTAGTACTTAGGGACAGCCTCTGCCTCTTTCCGCATCTGAGTACTTTTGTCTCATAGAATAGGAAAAAGAGAATCCATGACTTTCCCAAACCAAATCCTTCTACATTCTTAAGTTGAAAGGTGAAAGATAGACGTAGAGAGATGAGGGCTAGATCATCCAAGAATGATACTAAGAAGGGAATGAAGATTGATAAACTTAGTAGGCTGAACCAAGAACCTCATCTTTCTGGTGCTTACATCCGTAGTTTTGTGAAACAATTGAACACCTCAAGAACAAAAGAGTCCATGAATCCAAAAGACCGAAGCTTTAGTGATCCTGATGATTTTTCTACCCAAAACATGTCCGAATTTGATCAAGAAATAAGTGGAAGTCAGCAAAACAGGCAAACCCAACAACCTCAACCACACAAGAAACAGGTCAGAAGAAGACTTCACACCAGTAGGCCTTACCAAGAAAAGCTTCTTAATATGGCCGAAGCTAGGAAAGAGATCGTGACGGCTTTAAAGCTCCACAGGGCAGCTGTGAAACAAGCCAATCTGCTGCAGCAGCAGAAACAACAAGAAGTTGACACACTAACATCCATGCAAGTGTCACCGACAAGTGTTGAACAAGAAGCAAACATGAAATCTACGAGGAATCCTAGGATATGCTCATCAAGTACAACCAGTTTCTCTAGTTATCTAGAAGACTTGTCCTACATTCCTCTTTCTCATCCTTCCACTCCAACTCCACCTGCCGCCTATGGTTTTTCTTGGCCTACTTCTGCAAGTTATAATCCTGTTGTCTCTAAAACTCTCAATTTTCCCTTACCAACCCAAACTTTAGGCCTAAATCTCAATTTTCAAGATTTTAAAAACATAGACAGCACTCATTATTACAGTAGTAAAAACTGTTCATCAATGTACTCATCTTCATCGCCGTCCTCATCTTCTTCCGTTCTTCTCCCAATTGCCATCGAGGAAGCCCCTTCAATGAGGAAACCCCAAGAGGTGCCTTCTGCAGGGTCTGATATGCCAGAATCTTTTGGTGCTGGAGGTTTGCATCAAGTGATGGATGATGAGGAGATGGCAGAGATCAGATCAATAGGAGAACAACATCAGATAGAATGGAACGATACCATGAATTTGGTGATGTCAACTTGGTGGTTTAAATTCTTGAAGACCATGGAGTTTTGTCCAGAAGTGAAGGCAGAGGATGATGTGTACTGTCCATTTCACCAGGTCATGGAATTTCCACCATGGTTAAGTACAAATGATGAGTGTTTGCAACAAAATATTAGTGACTGCTGTTCCCAAGACTACTCCCATGATCCTTCCTTTCCCTGGTAAGAGTCCAGAGTTTCAAGCTTTATCTTTAATCGAAAGGCATAAGATTCATTAGTAAAACGTTTTCTATTAATGCTATGAGTCCTCTCTCTCTCTCTCTCTCTCTGAAAGCAAACTTAATTTTGCCCCAAATAAGTTATCTTGTTGCCAATAAATTAAGATAACTAGTTTCAATATTGAATAAGTTATTGATCTGGTTATGTTTGCTTGAACCAATCCAATCACATAGTACCCTAAAAAAATGGCTAATGAAAATTCAGCTTAGCAACAGAACCATTTGTAACCTATGCTGTGTTTCTTCTCTGTAATTTCACTATCTAAACCATCACTAAAGTTCTTTGAGGGAAAGTGACCTCGAGTACGCAAGATAGCCTAAGTTAGATGATCATGGTCTTTGCTGAAAGACCCAGCTAGTGTGGAAAAAGACCATTTTAAGTTCCTATACACAATAGATACTTATGTTGTTGTGTCGTTGAACCAGATTATTGTAATGTATTGTGGAGCTTCATTTTATTCCATGTGTACAAAATCATGATTTCACTGATCATGTTTTTATTTGGTTCCTGACTGGTTGACTTACAGCATGGACAGAGGAGACGTTGAAGCAGTGGATGTGGATTGGTTAGCTTGACAAGGATTGATTTGATTTTAGTTAATCAAACCTTTGGACCATTGTCTTCTTTTCCTCTTCTCCAATGAGGTGCTCTGTTTTGGAGCTGATTATATGGAATCTATTGTGGTTAATAAGGTTCGTAGATATGGGAACTAATAATGTGGTCAAGGAGTGTGACTTCTCCTTATTCAGCTGGTTGTAGTTCTCAATCAGTCTTGTTTCGTTCAAGTTTAGAAGTTCCAGTAGCTACAGCATTTAGTTTGCTGCAGGAGTTTCATGCTATGCTATCCATTTCGGTAATCGTTCAGGGATGTTCCCGTTACCCTCCCAGTAATTGTTGAACAGTGGTCAGAATTACTTGATACCTGATCTTTGTTTTTAGCCCTTAATTTTGAGGCTTTCAGAAAATTTTTGATGCCCCTTTAGTACAATTCTTGCCAATAAGTATGCCCTGCAGATCAAAGCATGGACCTTTCTAAGTTCCTACTATCTGCGTTGAAGCCCATGTACCCTGCTTTATTTCACCAAAACAAGGACCTGGAAGTTTCTGTTCTTGAGATACTACTTGGATGTCTCTAGTACACAGTACTTAAACGCCTCCGTTGACATACTAATTGAATTTGACAGTTCTTCATGAAATTTGTTTTGCTGAACCTGTTTCAAAGAAGTATTAATGGTCAATTACCAGGGATTCTATCTTGGAAATGTTAAACACTACTGTAACACTGTTTTTGGTTGCTTTCACTTAAACTAAGTTCCATGACATAAGCTTCATATTTGTCAAATATTGCCGCCGATAATATAGATTTCCAGTCTCTGTAATAACGGACTAAATATTAACAAATTACTAAGGAACAATTTTCCTGCTCTTCCTCTAAGTAAATGACTGAGTTTTATTGGATTATGACTGCAAGAGCCTGAATGCTGTACATTGTGAGTACAGGAACATTCTTTTATTATTCAGTCTTAAGACCTAGAGTACTTTAAATACCGCGTTACTATATATATATATATAGCTACAATTTGAAAACCTTTACGATTCAAGGTTTTGAACATACATAGCGCCTGATCTCTGGCAATTATGTTTGCTTCTTTTCCTCATAGTCTTGCCTGTTATAAGGGCTAAAAGCTTCAAGTAATCAGTTCTTCTTCCTCCAAGGATTCCACCCCATTTCTTCACAAATCTCATCACTGTAGTTGATCCTAAAAGCTGCAATGCATTGCTTCTGATAAAACCTCGTGATTCTCTTCATTGCATCTGTTTCTTTAGTTGTATGTTCAATCATCTTTATGATGCTGGGAAGCTTGAACTTCTCATCTGCAATCCTGGATAGCCATTTGCACTGAAACTCGGCTGTGTGAAGGTTTGACAGACTCTCAACATAGCCAATGAAAGCCATATTTGGAATCAGTGGATGAATTGTGCCCCTGT
Organism: Erythroxylum anguifugum; assembly: GCA_027478595.1. Lineage (NCBI taxonomy): Eukaryota > Viridiplantae > Streptophyta > Magnoliopsida > Malpighiales > Erythroxylaceae > Erythroxylum > Erythroxylum anguifugum. The sequence goes on from JANIPN010000218.1 coordinate 23,852,573, forward strand.
AGGTTAATGTCATCCGTTTATCAAACTCTTGAAACCTTTGATTGTTCTTAACTAAAAGGGGTGTCAACCGGCAGTTACTAGAATGCGTTCATCGAGTTTCTATGTGTATCCAATTTTTGAGTTAATATAAGTGTGATCTTTTAACCTGATATAGGCTTGTAAGTCTACAACTTTTCTCTTTTCTCTTTTTTCACTTTAAGGTTAATTATGCCCACAAGGCTGGCAACTAACCAATTCATTTACCTGTATAAGGGCATGACACCGGAAGAGTCCACTAAAAGACTAGAAAAGGGCTGAGGAATCAAGTCTTGGAGCTTCTGTTTACCATCATAACCAGTAGCAAGAAGCACAATGTCAGCCTCCAATTTGGTATTGTCCTGAAATTCAATTCCTCCACTCCAGAACCACCATTTTGAAGCCCTTTTGAACAGAATATTTCCTTTGTCTGCCTCACTGAAGAAGTTGCCTGGCAAGATAGCCATTTGGCAGGATGCATAATCTTCCAAGAAAGGGTGGTCTGGTTTCAATCCATGCTTTATCAGGGGAAGTTTCCACACCAAATAAGACTCTACGAACTTGGAAAGTGCTTTTCTCTGCACAATTATGTGGAAAAACAAAAAGACACTAATGATAAAGACAGGATATTGATTTACGTAATACTACCTTGGTATAGGCTTTACATAATCCTGATAGAGACAGATGGGGTTGAAGGAAGAAATTTAAGTATACCATAGGAGACAAGAGAGATGCCAGTAGGGCCTTGAACCTGCCTTGATTTGGCCTATCAAATAGAAATTGAGATGATCTTGTTGAAAAGAACAAGAAAAATGGCAAGCCCCCCATATCGAAGAAGGAACGGTCCAATGTAAAGTCCTTATCACCATTGTGCAAGGCTGCCCATTTGGTCCTTTAAAAAAACTCAAACAGGTCAAGATTCTGATAAGTCATCCCTCTATAGTAAAAATGAAGTCTAAGAGCCGACATTACAAGTTTTCTATATGTAATTTTTGTTTTTATTCTTTTGATTGACTATTTGCAGGAAAGAATAAACTTTTTTTTCCTGCTAAGATTTCGACTATCAATAAGAGTATTATAATGACTTATTTATACCGATAAATTAAACAAATTCGGTTAAGAAAAAACTAATTGGTAATATATTGAAGAATAATATATAGTATAATTTAAATCAGATTTTAATTATGAGTATAATTTAAAATGACCAATTGGTAAATAATGTTTTAATTTTATGAATTTAAACTGAATCATAATCAATCTTTTTTTGTTGTATGATCGTCGAACTACTCAAAATTAGCAGTATGCAGGCAAATGGTTTGTTCTTTTGGCGCAAAAGCAGACTCAAGAAAGGATGCAGCAGAGATTACAGTGGTACTCTGAACTTTAGATTGAGGATTTAAATCTTCATAGTTAAGGGAGAATAAAATGTTGAACTTGACTGCCATGCACGAGTTTCACAAGATCAGAAAGAAAATGTTCGAGTCAAGTTGATGGATATTGTCCTGGAACGTGCATATATATATCTTTCTTGTTTGATGGAACTCTTATTAGTTTATAGGTCTCTTTGGTGCGCCAAACTTCATTGATGAGATTAATTATATGACTGGAATGTAAATCCTCATTCCAACTTCTGCGAGATATTCAAACATCATGCATTCAAGTTAACTGTTTGATGATTTGATCCTCTATCTACCACAAAACACCATTAAACCTTAGGTAATGCAATCATCCTCCTAACTCCTAAACGTTTGAGGCTTGATAGTCTACATTCTTAATATGATGCATGACTAATGCTATATTTATAGTTTGTTCTTGAAATTGTTTTTAATCGATGTAATAGTTTTTCATTTCGTGCAATGAGTTCACCTATGAATTTAGGCTGTATATGAAAAAAGATGAATTGATCCACATGCAAAATAGTAGTAAAAGTTACTATTTGTAGTACTCTGCACGATTAATGCATGCACTTTTGCGTACCTTGGTTTGCCTCAGCACACTCCGTAGCTAAATCAATGGCTGACTTTCTGTATCCGACAATAGCGACTCTCTTTCCTTGAAGTAACTTACGAGAGGCATCTTTATCAAGTTTGGAATAGTCCAGGGAGTGTAAGACCTTTCCATGAAATACTTCTTGACCTTTTCCAGGTGCAAATGTTGGTATTTTTGGTATATCGCCATACTTTCCAATGCATATGACAAGAAATTCGAACGCATACCACTGACCAAATTAATATGTCGCAACTTAGCAAGAAATATTGAGAATCAGATATCATATAACCCTGAAGCTTTGTAAGATGATAGCTAAATGCATGTGCGCCACTGACTAAGGAAGTGCTTGCATGATCATGTACCATTAGCAGTTATAAATTTAAGATCATTATGTACATGCTCGTGACATAGACTGGATTAAACCTGAAGGCTTTTGGACTGGTTAATCTCCACAGCAACCTCCCAGATTGGATAGCCCCTTAAAAGAGTGGCATACTCCGCAGGTATCACGTCAAGTTGGGTGGTCTCTCGGTCACCTACATAACGAATCTCCACAACTCGCGAGTTAAACTTGACATATTTCAGAACATCAAAGTGTTTTGCATAGTTACACAAGTACTCTACTATCTCAAGGTGAGAAGGAGAACTTGAATTATCTCTTTCAGGCCAAGGGTAATCCGAGAACTCATAATCACATCGAGGGGTTTGGAGCTTAGTAAAGCTAAATGAGCAATGTTTCCAAACTCCTCCAAGTGAGTCACTGGCTTCAAACACTACCGGACTGTAATGAGCAAGATGTTTAGCAGCTGCTATGCCACTAATGCCAGCGCCAATGACCCCAACTCGGTGTGACTGGATTTGATTTTGGTAATTAGCCATATCTTTTCGATGACTATAATATTCTAGCCAGCTTTTTGTGTTGATACCTTGGAACTTAGATATGTTACCTATTTATAGGGCCTGGGGTGGTGAATTGAGAGGAAGGATCATAATTTCTCATTGGAAATTATTTGTTAAGTCAAAGTATTTGGTTGATTACTAGTCCACACATGTTTTTTAATATCTTAGTATGTATCATAGACTTATTTTTATACTGTATTGTCTCAAATTGTTGACCAATGCATGCAAGTCGACTTGATCACACTAGTATCTTGCTTTTAGTAATAGAACACAATTCATTAACAAGAATAAGGAACGATTTGACCGATTGTCTTAGTCTTTTCTCTTCATTAATTTACTTGGTATCATTACGCGTATACTTAGTTTATACTTGTTGGTTGGTTAGTTTGTATTTAGGTAATTTGAGTTCAAGTGTTCCCATGCATAGATAATTTGACTCTAAAATTAAAAGGCATAAGTAATTGTTTACTGGTGGAAAGGTCGATGCATAAACAGCATAATTGTCTAGTATTAAACGGCAGATTTTCACTAACAAAACATGTTTGGTGCATGGTATTGTCGTCATCCAGTTTCTTGCATGAGGATGACGATTCTCTATTTTAAAACTCTTTAATTGTGATAAACTATGATACTAATTAATGCTCAAATTGTAATAGCGTAAAACTTGCATTGTAATTGTAGGGTAAAGTTTAAAATGGATCAAATACAATTTCTAACACTTTCAAATGACTTTAGTTTAAGATAACTTCAGATACTTCTTATTTAAGCTAAGCTTTAATGAGCACAAAATCATATTTAACAGAACATTGTAGAGCTAAAGTTGAATTAGGTAATTTATGATTAGGATTATCATGATTAGGGAGATGTATATGAAAATATCTAATTGAGCTTTGATATAGAGGAAAAGACTTCAAATGAGATGCCTCTATTGTTATTCATAAATTAAGTGAGCAATAACCATAATACCAATATCTACATTCTATTTAGAGCAATAACTAGACAATGAATGTACATACTTCCAATGTTGGGCATAAAATCTTGATTCATTTTTTCCATTCAAGAGACCACAACCTATCAATACTCAACAAGTATGTGCAAGAGAGAGCTTATGATAGAAAGCCATTTTTGAACTATCACCACACACATGCACGGCAAAAACACACATTCTCACCATATTTTATATTTATAACATGTTCTACCCTAAGCAGTAGAATGAGGCTAATTGTGTTATTTCATAATTGTGATGAACTACAGTTTAATGGCTAACCTATAGTCATTAGGGTACTATCATGTGCCTTAATTGCAATTAGTAAATTATTAACCATCTCATTATAGTTATTAAACATACATTAGGCAATTCAATTAATGGTTGTGAATATGAAATTAATGTTGTGATTATATTAGTCCATATACTTTTAACATTCTCCCACTTGGACAATATAATCAAACCACCATATCAATCTCCATCATCCAAAGACAGTTAAATAAATTATATGTAATATCATATTGAGAGGATATATTTACTACATATGATTAGGCCCTATAGATATTCAAATACAACAATAATCATTAAAACAACCTGCATGTAGTACAACAACTGAGATTATGCATTTGTCTCCTTTTGTGGCTATCATTTTGTCAAACTATATATATATACATTAACATTTATATGTCAATATTAATAAGATGTGACTGAAAATATCATTATGCATGTTTCATATGTATAAGTCAAAAGAAATCTGTACAAAGTACTAATATGTTCAATACAAAATAGCAAACTCCCACTAATCTTATCAAGCTAGGCTCTTAACAATCTCATGTGAGAGACGTGTTCTACAAACACACTTATAGGTAAGCCTTTTGTAAGTGGATCTGTTAATATACTAGCTGTAGGCGTATACTCAACAGTAATGAGGGATTCAACAACTTTCTCTTTAACAAAACAGTACTTTATATCAATATGCTTTGAGCGAGAAGTACTTCTAGTGTTCTTAGAGAAACCTACAGTTGTGGAGTTATCATAATACAATTTCAATGGACTCGAAATAGAGTCCACAATACCCAATGCTGAAATGAAATTCTGAAGCTATATTGCTTGACAAGCTGCCTCATAACATGCCACATACTTTGCCTTTATTGTAGAGGATGTCGTAAGTGTCTGTTTGACACTTTTCCACGATACAACTCCTCTAGCCATCATATAGATGTAGCCTCAAGTAGACTTTTTATCATTCACACATCCTGTGTAATTGGCGTCATTGAACTCAACTATATTAACAGTTTTAGTTCACTGATAAGTTAATATATGATCCTTGCTACCCTGTAGATATCTCATGACTTTCTTGGCCGCTTTCTAATGGCGAAGTCCAGGATTATTTAAGTATCTTCCCAACACGTCTACAACAAAAGCAATATTAGGGCGTGTGTATACTTGAGCATATATCAATCTGCCTACAAGTGATGCATAAGGAATGACTTTCATTTCATCTCTCTTTTTATCATTTTGTGGACATTGTGCTTTTGAGAAATTGTCACCCTTCACTATTGGTGCCTTTATAGGAGAGCAAGAATGCATATTGAATCTTTTCAAGATCCGATCAATGTAAGTCTTTTGAGACAATCAAAGAATCCCATTAGCTCTATCTCAGAGAATTTGAGTTCCAAGTATATAAGAGACCTCACCAAGATCCTTCATATCAAAATGGCTAAATAATAGTTGTTTTGTCTCAAATAATAGATCAATACCATTAGAAGCAAGTAGCATGTCATCAATATATAGTACCAGAAAAATGAAACTGCTCTCATTGAACTTCATATATCTATGTATACATTGATCAACTACATTCTCCTTGAAGCTATTTGCAGTGACAACCATATCAAACTTAAGATACTACCACCTTGATGCTTGTTTTAACCCATAGATAGACTTCTTAAGCTTGTAAACCATGTGTTCTTTACCAGTCATCTCGAAACCAACTGGTTGAGTTATATAAACATCTTCATACAGATCTCCATTCAAGAAGGCAGTCCTCACATCCATTTGATTGAGTTCAAAATCCAAATAAGCAACTATAGCTATGATGATTCGCGGTGAATCTTTGATAGAAACTGGTGAGAAGGTTTTTTTGAAATCAATCCCATCTATTTGGTTATAACCTTTAGCCACAAGTCTAGCCTTATACCTTTCTACTTGTCCACTTGAATTAAGTTTGATTTTGTAAACCCACTTGCACCTAATGACTTTACAACCTTTAGGTAATTCAACCAACTCCTAAACTCCATTTTGTGACATTGAAATCAACTCATCTTGCATTGCATTCATCCAACACATAGATTGAGGACTATTCATGGCTTCTTGATAACTGATTGGTTCAGTATTATCTCCCACATTAAGGCCAAGGGTATTCCTAGCACTTATATTAAAGTGATAAAGGATATGTATGCAAGGGCATTAACTAGTGTACGGACGATTAGAGGTGACACGAAAGCGTTCATTATTGGTGTTGGACTACACCAAGGATCGACTTTAAGCCCTTTTTTGTTCACATTAGTGCTGGATGAACTTACTAAGCATATTCAAGGAGAGTTACCGTGGTGTATGTTATTTGCGAACGATATTGTCCTGGTGGATGAGACAAAGGAGGGGGCTAATGCCAAGTTAGAACGTTGGAGAGAAGTGTTGGAGTCGAATGGTTTTTGAATGAGCAGGTCTAAGACGAAATATTTAGAATGTACCTTTTCGGGTAGCCAAGTGGTACATGAGGCAGAGGTTATAATTGGTACCAATATCGTCCCCCAGAAATCGACTTTCAAATACTTAGGATCCATCATTCAGAGAGATGGTAATATAGATAACGACATAGTACATTGGATTAAATCTGGGTGGGACAAATGGCGGAGTGCATTAGGTGTTCTCTATGATAAAAAGGTCCCTATCAGGCTTAAAGGGAAGTTCTATAGAATGGTGATTCGGCCAACCATGTTATATAGTGCAGAATGCTGGCCGACTAAGTGTAGACATATGCAATAGTTGCTAGTAACAGAAATGCGAATGTTTAGGTGGATGTGTGATATTACCAAAAGAGATAGGGTGTGGAATCGAGTATTGAGGGTCTGACTACAGGTAGCTAGTATAGATGACAAGTTGAGAGAGAAGAGGCTTAGGTGGTTTGGGCATATGAGTAGGATGCCCTGTGGTTCTCCGGTTCTACACGGCGAGACAATAAACCTTAGTGACTACAAGAGAAGGAGAGGGAGGCCTTACAAGACTTGGAGGGAGGTGCTCAAGAGAGATATGTCAGAGTTGGTCCTCACCGCCGCAGTGGCTCTAGGATTAGGACAATCTGGCGTGATAGGATAAGGGTAAATGACATAACATAGAGCCCTCGCGCCCCTTTTTTTTCAACCGTAGAGGGGATGCCCTCGCTGAACGAATAAAACCGTAGGATTGTCGGACTCTCAGGATACTGATTAGGGACGACTCATAGTGCAGATATCAACGAAAAGCTGGTCTTGGCAAGGCAAAAGGTAATATCAGATTATGGTCACCATCAGGTATATATCTGAATGTACTGCTAATCTGTACGTATTTATTTCTTATAACCTACATCTCTATTATCATGTCACATATGTATGTGGGCCTATTGGAAACAACTTCTCTACGGAGAAAGGCTGCGTACTATCAGGCCCCCCAGACCCTGCTTCATTGTGGGACTTCGGGGTATGATGATGATGATCAAATTCATATTCCTACAAATAGACAATATAGTCATCAGGAATGGCAGGTCTATGTGTTCTTTGTGATCTCCTTACAACAACTTCATCATCTCCAGTATCAATGACTTTATCCTGTGCTTGATTATGAGGTTCATCATGAGATTCTACTAGAATCTTTTCAATCATAGGGTCATCAGTAGAAGTGGAAGCAACGAGAATAGGGATTAGAATACGTTCTTCCCTGAATACAATTTCTCTTGACCCTTGACTTGAACTAAATTGATCTTAAAAATAGATAGTTTTATTTAATTCTATGATTCTGGTCGTGTGAGATGGGCAATAGAATTTAGAACCCATTGATTCGACGGTGTAGCCTAGTAGCTACTAATATTTTTCAGATCAAGCTTATTAGATTGTGGATTATGGGGTCTTCTGCTTTGCATCCCAAACATGAAAATGACGCAAGCTTGGTTTCTTACTTGACTATAACTCATATGGAGTTTTTGGGACTGACTTGCTAGGTACTTGATTCAAAATATAAGCAGTTGTCTTCAATTCCTCACCGCATAAAAATTCTAGTAAACTATAATCAATGAACATAAACCGCAACATATAAAGAAGTGTGTGATTTCTTCTTTCAATGATTTCGTTCTGCTGAGGTGTTCCTGGCATTGTATATTTTGCTTCAATATCACATTCTTGCAACTATCTAACAAAAGGCCCTGGATTCCTTCCACTCTCATCTTAACACCCATAATATTCTCCACCTCTGTTAGAATTAACTATCTTGACTTTCTTCCCCTTTTGAAACTCAACATTTGTCTTGAAAACCTTAAACGCATCCAAAGGTTCAGATTTTTCACGAATGAGCTCCACATAACCGTACGGGAAAAAATCATCAATAAAAGTGATGAAGGATTTATAACCACCTATAATAGGTGGAATAAATGGTCCACTTGTATCAGTATAAATTAACTCCAACAATTCTGAACACCTGTATGTTTTGCTTTTTTTGACCTTGACGGTCAACTTTCCTTTAATACAATCAACACAGGCAGTGAAATCTAAAAAATCAAGATCTTGAAGTACACCACCTTTTACCAACCTCTCCATTCTGTCTCTAAAAATATGGCTTAAACGTTTGTGTCATAACATAGAAGATCTCAAATCTAACCTCATACGTTTGGAACCAACAACAGTATTAAGAGAAGAGGAAAAAGCAACAGTAACAACATCATTGAACACAAGTTTGTATAAATTTTCACATAAAATTCCATTTCCCACCAAAAGAGAGTCACGATACAAAGTCAATTTTCTAGTTCCAAAAAGAAGAGTATAACCTAGTTTATCCAAAATAGATACAGAAATCAAATTCCTCCTAATAGAGTGTAAATAAGTGACATCATGTAACTCCAAAAAATGTCTTGTATTCAACTGTAGTCTAACTGTCCCAAAACATTCAACTTGGACTTTGGTATTGTCTCCCATGTACATATGTTGCTCAAAATTAGTCGGCCTTCTTCGACTTGTCAGTTTCTGCAAGGAATTTGTAACGCTAATTGTTGCTCCAGTATTTAACTACCAAGTATTTAAGGGCACACTAATAACATTGGACTCTAAACAAACTATTACAAGACAATTTCCTTTCTTCTCTATATGAGCTTGAGCTTTTGGCAATCAACTTTCTCATGCCCAAAGTTCTGAAAAAAGTTACACTTTCCTTTGAAAATTTTATTCTTTTGACTAATAGAAGATGAGCTCGCCTGTCCACTTCCTTTATGAATAACAACTTTCTTCTTGAAAAGCTTTTGGTCACTTGAGCTATTAGAAGTGAACTTTCTCTTTTGAGAATTGTTGTGGTTTATCATCATGGAGATGCTTCTTGCCTTTCCTTTTTTCATGTCATCCTCTTCCTTAGGAAGAATAACAGTCATCTCCTCAACAGTGGAGCATTATAGCTTGATCTGGTCGAATCAAATTTGGAAGGAAGAGTCCCCATCACAAACCATACCATGTATTCCTTGCCAAGGTCTATATCTATAGCCTTAAGCTTATGGTAACAACCTATGAGCTTGTTGATGTGAGCCCTAATGTCACTTGCACCATCGTAAATGATGTGATGAAGCATGTTCAAGTACTCATTCTTCTCATTCTTTGAGAACTTCTTATATTTTTTCTTAATGGCAGTAAGAAAATCCTTTGGACTATCAGCCTCGGGAATTGTTGGCCCCTGAATTTTTTTTATTTGACTAAGCATGATTACAATAAATTTTTGAAGTCTTGCAAGATTTATGTGTATTGGGATTAATTAGCATCTTAGTATTAAGGAGATTAGGTGGCATGAGTTAATAAAAATTAAGATGAAAGGTTAAGTTGCCTAAGGGGTAGAATGGGCATGTCACTTAAGGAGAAAAGAACTAAGGCTTTTAAGTGAGGGCAATTTGGACCTTTTAGCTTTAATGAGGGTATAAAATGAAGGAAATAAGAGAGGCTTACACGAGAAGGAAGAAAGAAACGAAATTGAGAGGGAGAAGGAGAGAGAGAGTCGTAGAAAGGGAGAAAGAAGGAGAAAAAGAAGAGCTTGAGCTAGGTTTAATTTTTCTAAGAATTCAAGGGAGTTTTTGGAGTAATTTCAAGAAAGAAAAAGCTAGAGAAAGGTCCAAGCTTCTATTAGAGCCAAGAAAATCCTTGGTTGGGTAAAGATTTAAGGTAAGTTGTGTTTTCAAGATTTGGATTTTGAATGGGTGATGGTTCAAAAAGCTTAGGAAATGGATGGGTTTAGAGATTCTAGGACCAATTTCATGCATGGAGTTATTTAGGTTTTCCAATTTGAGTTATATTGAATTAGGATTTTTGTTTTATTGTTCAAGATAATCAAGGAAGGCAAGAGGAGCAAATAGAGAGCCCAAATTGAGCAAGATTCAAGCAAGGACATTAAGGTGGGTTACATTTTTTATATTTGTGTTAATAAGTCATAAATGCTTTTCAACTAAATGAAATAAATGCTTTCCAACTACCTTGACAATGTGCTTTTATTATGCTTTGAGATGGTTTGAGAATGTTTCATATGCTTGGTATGTAAATTTGTGAATAAATTTTGAGTAATATGAGAATGATTGCAAATTGCCCTATACTTGTTGTAATTGTGGCTTTTAAATGATTTGAGAGATGGTAAAATGATGGTTATGGGTTGTTGGTTGATGAATTGTGCAATGATGCTAGAAATGCATATGATATATAGCATGCTCATAGAATCAAGTTTTCAAAATTGGGCCATATGGGCCACATGTTTGAAGTTTATGAAATGACATGTTATGTGGGTTTGTGGTGGTCTATTCTGTCAGACAAGTGCACTTGTCTAGAGGCTTCTCCTGCCTGACCGCTAGTGGCATGGAGCTCCCTTGCGGACTCCCATAAGTTTACGACTACGCAAGACCACTTGGTGAACTTACGATAGTACGTTCTGTTCAGGCTTCACAGGACCCTTCGGGGAAATGTGTAGTACGTTCTGTTACGGATCCACTCGAACCATTTTTAATGTGTTAAATTGATTTTTGATGTGTTTGTTTGGTTATGATGTGTTGGAAATTTTAACGAAGGTATGAAATATGTGGATTGTGATTATGGTTTTATCAAAGTTGAGAAATTCATGTTTTACGAGTTTTTGCAAGAAATTGCTATGATTATGAATATTTCAATGGTTTTGCCTATTACTGATTATAAACGTGTTTCCCACGAGCGTAAGCTCACCCCCTCCCATTCTGTCCCCTCTCTAGGTGGCGAGCAAGTTAGCGAGTGATCGGGATGAGCGCCAAGGCATTACTCCAATTTGCATTTTTGTTCTTTTGATCTTTTGAAGTTAGAAATTGTAAAACAACGCTTTAGATGCATTTTGAGAAAATGTTACTTTTGTTAAGTTGCATTTTGGGATTGTGATGTAAGTGGCTTGAAATGCCCACTAAAGCGTTGTAAAACACTTATTTTTGATGTAAATGAAATGTATATGTATTTGGTTCATTATGGCTTTTCAAATCTTTGCATTGCTATCTGTACATTTCATAGGGGTAAGATTGTGTTATGTGTTCAAGTGGAAATCTGGAAAAATATGGATAGAATTGACGAATCTTGTCTTCTTGAAAGTTATAGTAGAGCTCTTTATCTTTCTAATGATATGAAGTTTGCGAATTTTGGATGTTGGAATGGAGAGATATGAGTGTTATAAATTGGGATGCTGCTTTTGGTTTGTTTATTGTAATAACTATGTTGATTGATAGAATTAGAGGTTTTGATGAATTTGATGATTGAGATTTGAGAAATTTGGTGAGTTGAACTTGATGTGGAGTTGTTATGAAGTGTTTGTGGAGTTGTTATGAAGTGTTTTG